>ML805372.1:199397-231832 GCA_009831015.1 Picea engelmannii | reverse complement strand
CATTTAATAGGTTTTTAGTGCTTAATCAGTTTTGTATGGACAAGATTAAATATTGATGGAATATTCTTAGTCGTCCCAATAAATCAATGGTTGTGATTTCAACCACTAACTTCCTCACTATTATAAAGACATCCTTTTACATGCTTATTTTTTTACTTTTACTTAATCATATTTAAAATTTACTATGGTGACTAGTTGATTGCCACATCTAAATGATTAACAAAGATTAAAGCCACATTTCATTTTATGGCCATGTACAACAGCAGAATAACTGTGGGCACATAGAGGTAACGAATCGTTGTGGGATGAGTCGTCGCCAGCGCTCATAGCTTTACTTCTGGGCATATTTCCTTACAGCTCCATAGGCAAATATTTTCTCACACCGTCATTAAAACAGAAGGAAATGAGCAAACGAACAGTATGGGGCACTGGATTTCAAGGCAATGATTCCAGCAGTGAAATTAGCTACAGTTCTACTTCTCATGAACCAGGTTGCAATAGGACGGGTTGTTGTAATAGATATTCTGATAATTTGGCTGGGGGAATGAAACAATAGCGTGTAGAGAGAGATGCATATCATTCAAATGAAGGAGGAGGAACGGTACAGCTACCCATCCAGCTTCAACAATATTGTTTTGGCTGTGGTCAATCCAAGTTTGCTTATATTTCAGACGCATAATTATGTATCATGAGATCTTTAGGTGTAAGAACCCCAGGTTTTGCTCCAGTTAGCCCTGGTGGTTTGAATGAGGTTTAGTTTCATTCGGTCATTGGGTCTATCCTTGTGGAATCCTAGATCATTCGTTTTTAGGTTCATTAGGTCATTGAGTTTACCTTTGTATAATTTTGTATCTCTTTTTATAATTGGGATATTTCTTTATATGTAATTAGGGTTTTATAAAAAAAAATTAATTTAAGATTTCAAACAAGAGTACACCATAATATTATTATTGTTTCATACATTATGCTTTTAGGGTTGTATAATTTTTTTTTATTTAGAATTTAAAAAAATAGACCATAAAAAAATGTGAAATATATTGACTTTCGATTTTCATTATTGATAAAAATTTTGTCATGCTTTAGGGTTTTATAAGAAAAACATGGTGTTTTTAGGGCTTTTACACAGAAAGGTGTAACCATTTATGGTCATGGACAGCTGTGAGATTTATTTTATGGCTTTCATTTGATGGTTTCCTTTCATTTTGTGGGCCAACCGAAACCTTTCGCACAAGTTTGTGGTTGTGCTAGTCTATTAATCTATTAGAGTGGGTAGGATATGTACATCTCCATAAACTTTAGCAATCAAATTCTCGCGCTAACAAAATCTCTTATTCCACAAAAGAAAAAATCTCATAAACCAACTTAATATGAAATCTCATACCCAACTTAATATCCATGACTTTAAAATTAAATTATTATTATTAAAATTTATGATATACAATATATTATTATTTACTATTCATTAAAAAAAAAAGAAAAAAAAGGGTGATATACCATATTGTGTATGGTTTGCTATTACTAAATAGTCATATTTTTTTCAATGAAATGTGTTTTTTCATTGATTTTGGTTTTTGAAAAAAGTACTTCAAAAATAATACTATATCTTTGTAAATTAAAAGATTATTTCTACACAAGGTTAATATTTAATTTTTAAGATATCGTGCTTAACACCTGTGTTAGAGGCACTTTCCTAGCAAGTACTTCACGTTACTAATGGATTTGCTCGGAACTAGCTCAATTATAGTCGATAAGGCTGGGTGGTATCAAGATGGTCTCAAGAATGGTTTCTCGAAATGGAGGGATTTCTCACTTGTCCTTGCTCTCGGAAAAGCAAGCGATGAATCCCTTCCTCAGGCAAGGGCGACCCGACCTAAGAAAGAACAGAAAGGTCCTGACCCACGAAGGAGGGCTTTTTTTATAGGATTATTCCTTGAAATGGAGGGATTTCTCACTTGTCCTTGCTCTCGGAAGAGCAAGCGATGAATCCCTTCCTCAGGCAAGGGCGACCCGACCTAAGAAAGAACAGAAAGGTCCTGACCCACGAAGGAGGGCTTTCTTATAGGATTATTTTTGAGAATTTTTTTTTTAATTGTTATAACTTTTTAATTAAACCAAGAATATTGAATTTTTGTGATTTAATATATATTTGTTATGTAAAAGGAGGAAATAAAAAGAAATTGGGAAAACAATATTTTTATTTTATTATTTGATTTTTAATAAGATATTAACTTTTTTAATATAAATTTGAGAAATAAATTATAATTTTTTAATTATTTAATATTTTGTAAAGAATGATAAAGGATCTTTGTAAAAAAAATATACATCAATCAAATAAATGGTTGTGAGTAATAACAAAAGTATGTTAAAGCATAATAATGGTTTTTAAGGGATTTTTTTCTCAATTTTTTTTTGGAAACAATATGTTTTGGTTTATTTTACTAAGGAATTTGTAAGTGATCATGAATTTACTTCTTTTTATTGTTGTATTTAAAGGTGTTTTCTATTATTTAAAAGTGGATTATAGATAAAACAGTTCAATGTTTATCCTAAATAAAATATTTCAATATCAATTTTATATATATCTATAAAGTAATTGAAAGTAAAAACATTTCAATGTTGTATAGTTGAGTATGAGACAAATGTGTAATTCTTATATATATATAAACTCCATATATATAATTCTTTCAATTTTTAACGATGTGTAGCTAAATATGAAGGAGATGTGTAATTATTTCCGTGCTCAACATGGGATATATATATATATATATATATATATATATATATATATATATATATATATATATATATATATAAGGAAATGTTTTGGTTTTTAATGGTGTGTTGATCATTATGAGGGAGATGTATAATTCTTTTCATGCTCAACATGGAGTTGACATTTGACACACACACATAGATATATATAACTACATATGTATTATGTGTCCAGATGGGTCAAGTCCCTAGAGGTGAAAACTTTTTTTAGATTAAAAAACTTAGGAAAGGCTTGCACCTCGAGGGATTTTATCCCCTTTTGTTGATTATAAATTGAGAGTTAAGATGGATCTACCCTGGTTTACATCCTACTATGAGGGAGATGTGTGACCATAAATAAAATATTTCAACATCAACTTTATATATAGATAGATAGATAGCAATTGAAAGTAAACAATTTTTTATGGTTAAAACATTTCAATGGTGTGTTGTTGTTGTTGAAGGCGTGTTACACAGAGAAACAACATGGATTCATTTTAACTCCAAATTATCATGCATATCAAATCATTCAAGGTGAAAAACAAAATCTATCCCTCTTAATGCATGATAAATTCAAAATTAAGATAAGTCTATACTAATAATATTACATAGATACATATAAATATTATGAAATAAGAAAATATAACCTTACATATTTCATTTACTCATATATTTCCTTTACTCATGTAAACACTAATACATATGAAACTTAATCCAATAAATGAAGCCAATGTGGCTCTATTAGTTGCCTCTTTGGGTGCCTCTTTAACCCAATGTGGCTCTTTAGTTGCCTCTTTAAAAGATGTAGGTTGGCATGATAATAATGCAAAAGGATTTTGTTGATTAAGATCATCCAACTGTTGATGGATCTCTTTCAAGCTTCGAATTCGTTGGTTTTGGACTTCAGAGGATGAATTTATGCTTGAAGAAGAGTTGCTCTGGGAACTATCAAGTTGTCCTTGTACCTGCAATCGTGGAAGGACAGGATGACGTGTTTGTTGTCCTGAATTTTCTGTGTTTTCAGGAAGTGGAAGCAGTGAATTTTCTCTATCCATAGGGCGATTTTCAAACTCACTCCAGAACTGATTTTCAAGAAATTTAACATCTCTGTTGAGAATAAGTTTCTTTGAAATCGGATTGTACAGTCTGTAAGCTTTGGATGTTTTATTGTAGCCAACAAAAATGCATTTCTCACTTTGATCATCAATCTTCTTCCTCAATTATGAAGGTATGTGAGAAAATGCAATGCATCCAAAGGTTATGAGATGAGCGACATTTAGTTTTGTCCCACTCCATGCTTCTTGATGGACCTTCATTTTGACACTGGTGGTTGGCGATCGGTTCAAAGGATAGACTAAACACGCTACAGCTTCAGCCCAAAATAAATTTGACAAACATTTCTCTCTTAGCAGGATCCTTGCCATGTTCATTATAGTCTGATTTTTCCTCTCAACCACTCCATTTTATTGTGGAGTATACTTGGTTGTGGTTTGCATGATGATGCCTTGTGACTTGCAAAAATTTGCAAATTATTTGGAGCAATACTCACCTCCTCCATTCGATCTGAGTATTTTTATGTACTTCCCTCTTTGTTTTTCAACTTTTTGCGAAGGTTTCAAACTTGTGTTTGAGGAAATAGATCCATATTTTCCTACTAAAATCATTAATAAATGTTTGAAAGTAAAATCTACCACCTATAGACTTTGTTTGTATTGGTCCACAAAGGTCAGTGTGAACCAACTCTAAGTGTTGTTTGGCTTGATTGGAGGATTGTGGAAAACTAGCTCTCTTATGTTTACCACGAATGCAAGACTCACATGGGGGATTTTGCTCTTTGAAAATAGGTAGACCTTTGACCATAGAGTGCTTCTGCAAGAGACTTAGACTCTGAAAGGGTAGATGGTCAAATCTCGCATGCCATAACTTAGTGTCATTGGGGGTGGATGCACTTTGTGCATAGGGTTGGGTCATATTTTCAATTCTAAGAGTTAGGGGAAACATCATATTCCTATTCATAGGGATTTCAGAAATCAATTTCCTGCTAGGAGGTTTGTCATAGATCTGACAGGATGATCCTTCAAAAAGTACCTTATAGCCGTGTTCCATTAGTTGTCCTACACTTAGCAAGTTGTGTTTTAAGTATGGAACATGATAGACATCATGAATGTCTTTCTTTACATCTTGTTTAGTCAAAACATGGACAATTCATTTGCCTTGGACTTTGACTAAAGAGTCATCTCCAAGAGTAATATTAGAAGAAACAGAATGAAATTAAGTCTTTGTTACATGTCATGTGATTGTTGCATCCACTGTCCAGGGACCAGAGGTCCTTGTGCCGTTCTTCAGACTTATGGCAAGAGAGAAACATCTCATATGAGGTTTCTCCTTCATGATTTGAGACATGTGCTATGCCTGAGTTCTGATCTACTTGTTTCTTCCTGCATTAAGATTCATAGTGCCCATACTTTTTGCAGTAAAAGCATTGTATGTTGGCTTTGTCATTTGATTCCTCCCTCTTCCTCTTTGTTGCTCGAATTGTTGATTCTGATGTGTGTGGCCTTCACATGAGTGATGGTTGTTGGGGATTCTCTCTCTTCCTCTGTGACCTCTGTTGTTGCCTTTGCCTCTCCCTCTACTGAAGGAGAATTGGGTCTTGAAGGCATGGGCCATTGACTCATCTTCTAGATTGAGTCTGGTCTCATGTGAGAGAAGAGAACCCATTAGTTCATCTATTGAAAAACTTGATAGATCCTTGGATTCAAGGATGGTTGTAACAACCATCTCAAATTTCTTTGGAAGAATTCTGTGGACTTTCTAAAAAATCCTCTGATCTGGGATGGCTTCACCAGTCAACCTGATCTGGTTTACTATTCCCATGAATCTGGTCATGAATTGATCAACATTCTCTGACTCGACCATCTTTAAAGTCTCAAGGTGTGTCCTCCCATCTTTAAAGTCTCAAGGTGTGTCCTCCCATCTTTAAAGTCTCAAAGTGTGTCCTCAAGGTTTGTAGCTTCATTGTTCTTACCTTGTCATTTCCCTGGTAGGTTGTGTGAAGAATGTTCTAGGCCTATTTTGAGGTAACAACACCTGTGATCTTTGAGAATATGGAGTCATTTATTGAGTTTTGAATCCAGAACTTGGCCTAATTCTCTCTTTGCTCTGTTCTTCCTGAGCATCTCTTTGTTGATTGGTCATGGCAGCGAGATCTGTTGGATCTAGTTCCACATAGCCATGATCCAGTGGATCCCGACACTCTTGTGTTTGTAAGAAGGAACTCATTTTGAAAGACCAAAATTCATAATTCTTGTGAAATAAAATTGGCCCTTGTGTTGGCCCTAAATTATTAGAGGTAGCCATTTGTTTTTGAAATTTAGAACAGTAAAAAGAAAACTATAAGTATAATTTTCAATCCAAAAGAAATACCTCCACACGTTGTGGAGAGTCTTACCTCACGCTGTGGTCATAATTCTTGCCGAGTAAAATTGGTCCTTGTGTTGGCCCTAAATTGTTAGAGGTGGCCATTTTTTTTTAATTCTGTAAAAAGAAAACAGTAAGTATAATTTTCAGCCCAAAAAAAATACCTCGAGGAGTTGTGGAGAGTCTTACCTCCCGCGCTCTGGAGCTCCTGTTTTAAAATTTTGCCTTAATCCAAAATTTTCTGGCCTTTCAGATTAATTTCTTGCCAACCAGAGGCGTTGAACACCTGGAGAGGGAAAATCGAATCGTTTGCCCTAGATTCGATTTGAATCTCAAGCTAAGAAGCTTGAGCTCGGGACCCTTCTGCAGATCCTTCCAATCTTGACACACAAAGTTGACCAGCAATTTTATTTCTTTTTTTTTTCCGCGGAGCGTCAAACAATATGAGAGTACCCCTTCACGATTAAAGAAGTCTTGCTCAATCTCTGTTACAGAGTATTCGCACCCACACTTGGTTTGATCTATTCGTCGTGGCAATATGGAGAGGAGGCAAAATGTAGTCACCTTATTATACAATCAACTTAAATTGACTTTCTATGGAAAACTAAGTAATAAAAGAGAAAGAGAGAAGGGTGCCATATGACTACAAAACCAAAATCAATTATCCACTCACTTTTAGAAGTGTGAGCATGCAATGTTTGAGAAGCACTAACAAGAAGGGTGTAGTTATCTCCCTTATTTTGTAAAAGGTAATCATGTAACTCGATTGGTTGATTAGTCGACATCTCACCTTCAAGTTTTTTTATCTTTTACCTGAGATCATTGGTCTTCTTCCCACAAGTTTTCTTGACATGTCCTACCTTTCAAGAGTATCAACATGTCTTCTTCTTACCCTTCCTAGTTGACGATTATTAATCATTATTCTTCTTATTAGTCTAGTCAACACAATCCCTAAAACCGTATCACATCCATTACTTCTTTCTTTATAGTTATGTGTTTACCCTTAAGGAGATGGGCATGTTGTTTATTCTCAATTTTACCCTTATCGAGCAACTTTTCCTACGCCTTAAATAGCAAACCATGAAGAGAATCAAAGGTACAATACTTATAATAGTTTTTTTGGAAGCCCAACTAGCATGGAATTTCGAATAAAAAACATCATAGGGTGTCTTCAAATTCATCGAGATTGGTTTTCTAAGTTGACTATAATCCTTCTTTGGAAAATCCTTTCCACATTCACCCAACTTCCATTGTAACTCCTTCACATGAGTCGAACAGTTTTCAATCCTATCAAAGGAGAGAGGGTTAAGAGACATCAACTCTTTCTAAATCTGCATAAGCTAACTTCCATCAATTTTATCAAACAAAATCTTCAATTTATTCCAAACTTGATTCAAACAATCGATGTCACTTATATGTGCTTATATGAAAGCAAATCCCCCTTGATTTGTAGGTCGTTGTAACTCTTACAACCTCATCCTTCTTCACATTAATAATGAAATTGTGATGTTCATCCTTAGGTTCTAAAACCATAGTCTTTGTGAATTTCCAAACGGATTTACTCTTTAATAATGTTTCCATATTTTTGTTCCCACATGCCATAGTGGTGGCCATTTAAAACCTATTGGCTCTTTCCTAGAACTCACAATCATTATGAAAACCCTAATCCAATATGCAAGATCAAACCTAAGTTAATATACTTCACAAATCTAATGCACATGAGTGCATATACAATCGATAGCCTCTAAAGCAACTTGTAGAAAGCAAGCTAGATCTCACACCACTAGATGTTATTCCATGTTAGAAAACTAGGGAATTGCAGAAGTGATTGATTAACTATGGATCCCAAGAGAGGGAAGATGTGTCAATAGACACCATTGCAACATTGAAGCATAAGTAGGAATAGCTCAACATATGGAATGAATGTATGATAGATTGATTCATAGGATCATCTATATATACCCTAAAGTGTAACTAACTCTCAATGTAAAATGAGGAAGACTTAGTCCACTTTGAACACTTCAGGCGTGGTTGAGATCCAATTTTATGCCTTGTCCTACACATAAGCTAACCTAATTGAGAACACATTTAGTTGGTTTGATTGACTAGTTAATGACTCAGTTGATTGTTAACCAACTAGCTAGAAATGCCCATTGGATGTTTCTATATGCCTCCATAATGAGATCAATTAACTCCATGAACATCATAAATGGGAATATCTCTCTATTATAACACTACTAAGGCTATTGAGTTAGGAGGTTTGATGGGACTAGTGGGATACATGTTCAATGGATCAATGCATAAGTTGTTATGGTGTTAGTGGATCATTGGGCTAGGTTTTAGTGGGTCATTTGGCTAGGTTTTAGTGGGTCAATGTGGTTAATATGGTGGGCCATGGTGAATATGGTGTATATAATCGATATGGTCAACAATGGTTAACCATGGTTAATAGTGGTCAATAATGGTTGACAAAGTTTAATATGGATAAGGATGATCAAGCGTGAGTGAATTATTATAATTAGTGGGTGAAGGGATTAGTGGAATAGGTATTGATTATTGGATTAGTGAATGGGTCAAGGGTATACAAATAGTTATGTCAATTAACCTATGATGACTAGTAATCTATATTGGTCAATATGGGTTAGTGGGTTTGCACGGTATGATAAGATAAGATGATTTTGTTAATGATCTAATGAAGTGCAGCAAAAAATGGTCAATGGTTGTCAATATGGTTAATGAAGGTGGAGGATTGATGGGTGAATGGGGTTCCTAAGTTAATGGATCAGTGGAATATAAGTGGGCACAACTTTAGTGGGTGAGCAGGTTAGGGGTTAGTGGGTCAATATAGTTAATATGATGAAGCATGGTGAATATGGTTTATATAGTCAATATGGTCAACAAGGATGAATGATGGTCAACCATGGTCAATGGTTGTGAACATAGGTGAACTATGGCCAATGGTGGCAGTGGTCAATATGGTCAATGAGAGTGTAGGGTTGATGGGTTAATAAGATTATTGGGTCAATAGCTTTGCATGTGATGGGATTATTGGGCCATGAAATTAATGGACTAGTGAATAAGTGGGCACGACATTTATGGTTAAGCGAGTGAGGGGTTAGTAGGTCAATGTGGTTAATATGGTGAATGATTATGAATATAGTATATATAGTCAATATGGTCAACATAGGTCAACCATATTCAATGACAAATGATATGGTTAATGATGGTCAAGGATATTGAGTTACCAAGATTAGTGGGTCAGTGAGTTAGTGCATTAGGTTTTTAATGGGTTAGTTTATGGGGCAGGGGTAGGTGGTTGTTTGTGGTAGATGATCATTGATCAATGTTCATTTATAGTTGACATTACTCAACATAGGTCAATATTGATTAGGGATTATATGTTAGTGGGTTACTAGATCAACCAAGGTAAATTGTGATTGACTATGGTCCATAATGGTCAAAAAGGTCAATAGTGGTGAATGGTGGTTCATATGGGTTATTGAGTTACTGAGGTGAGTGGATTGAGCAGTTATAATGGATTAGTTGGTTGATTGGCTAGTTGGTGGGTGAGGGGTAGGTGGCTAGTCATGATAGGTGACCGATGTTGATTAATAGTCTGCATTTGCTAGCATAGGTCAATGTGAATGGTTAGGGGCTTAAGGGTGAATGGGTTACTAGGATAACCATGGTCAACAATGGTTAACCATGAATGGATATGGTCTACCATAGTTAATAAGGCCAATAATGGTCAACCATGGAAAATAGTGGTCATTCAATGAGGGTGGAGAGTTAATGGATAATAAGGTTATTGGATGAGGAGGTTTGTGGTTGATGGGATTATCAGGCTACGCAGTTAATGGATTAGTGGATAAGTGCCCACAACATTTCTAGGTGATTGGGTTAGGGATTAGTGGGTCAATGCATTTAATATGGTAAATTATGTTCAATATGATTTGTAAAGGATATATCATTAATAGAGGGCAACTATGGTCAACAATAGTAAATTTTGGTCCATATGATGAATGAGGGTGGAGGTTTAGTGAGACATTAAGGCTAGTGGGTCAAAGGGTTATAATGGATTCGGTGGTTAATGGGCTAGTTGGTGGATTGAGGGTAGGTGACTAGTTGTCGTAGGTTATTGATGTTGACATGGGACCATGGTTTGGGGTCACAAGGTGTTAGGTTGTGATTGTTTGAGGGGTCATGGGAGTTAAGGGTGAACATGTATGAGGGGGTTAGTTTGTTGGGGGTCATAGTGTATTAAGGAGTTAGTGTCTTCAAGGTCATTATATATTAGGGGTGATTTTGTTATGAGTTATAATGGTCAAAGGGGTATACTAGTGTCATAATGGTTCAGAGTGATGGTATCCTGGATCATAAGGTTTAGGAGGTATAGTGTGTATGAGGTTGTTTTTATCCCCCATTTCTATGGATAACTAAGGAGATGAGTCTCGAGGCCCTCATGTTGCAGGCATGGATTATCGAGAGGCAGCTAAGCAAGAAGGGGCCCCTATCATACCACACATCACCATCTGATCAATGGAAGGAACATCCACCACACCTAGCTTGGCCCATAGACGACAACATGTCTTGCTTCATGAGGTAACAAGTCCAGTATCAGGGTAAGTTTCATTTTAATATTTGAATCATTCGGACATGTTGCAAAGGATCCTTTCTTGATTTTGAAAACATTTGCTTGGAAATTATACTTTTTTCCCTATTAAGTGGCCACCCTCAGGGAAGGGCTTGCTACAAGGAGGTCTCCTTGAAGGGTCATTGTACCATTCCCTCTCATACTTGCCACTTTCCATTACTTCTCCCCCTTTGTCTCCCCATCTTTTAGGTTTTCGGCCTTATTGACCCAAGAAGGGAATGTACCTCATTTCATGGGAAAAAGGGGCCATTAGGCATGGAGGTGTCCTATCAAAAACATCATGCAATAGAGGCTCGCCCTGGGATCCCGAGAGGAATGAAATGCTTCTCAAAAAAGTGAGGGATTCATAAAATAAATAATTAATCAATTAATAACACTTTCCAAGGTAGATCATTTGTGGGCTATGCATTCCCTTTTTAGTGCCCCTTATTGTGTTCAACTTAGAAATGCATGCAAACCAAGGTAGAGCATTTGTGGGCTATGCATTTCCTTTTTAGTGCCCCTTATTGTCTTCAACTAGGTGACACGTGAAAAATAAATTGTTAATAAAAGGGCTTGGAAAAATGTGTGTTAAAAACAAAAGGAGGAAAAGGATGTGGCTAGCCCTCAACAAAGGTGCCCATAAATGAGACAATACGATCCCTTGTATGTCATGAAACCCCATACCTAGAAGTCTAACCCCATCCACCTCACATTCACAACATGACTTAGAAATTTTTCTCCTTGGGAACATCTCCTACTTCAGGAATTGGTTCACCGAATAGGACACTATGTTACCCCTCCCATATCTAAATTTGGCAAGTTGTATAAGGTCTTTGAGCATTTATTTATTTTGAAAAGGGGGGATTTGATGCACATGTTTGGGTGGTTCTTTTATTAGATATGGCTTACTTGGCATGATATTGTGACTAATGGACCCTTGGAGGGTGTACATGTTTGTCTTTACAGGACCTTGACAGGTGAAAATTTGATCATGAAGGCACAAGGTCTCTTGGACCTTCATTTGGGGCATGAATCCCACAAGTTGGATGATGAGACCGCTTCTCTTTGGACACATGGGTACAAGCTAGATGATGAGATTTTCCTTTGGAGGCATGAGTAGACACCATAGAGAAGGAAACTATCCCCCCTTTGTTAAATGTTGATCTTAGAGGCTCAAAACATCATTTCCTAAAGTATGACATCATACTTGGAGAGTTAGGGTTTGGTGATGTTGGATAATTTTATGATGACTTGGCGCATCTAGATGAAGGAAGAACCTTGCACATGAATATATGGCCTTTGGAGGCCCAATGTCTCCATAAAGAACCTCAATGTCTTACTCGTTATGCCAAAATGTCACCCCTAAGGGGTATGACGTCATCATTTAGGGTTTTCTTCATTAAAGTAATTTTTTATTTTAAGTTGTAAATGGACAAAAGAGGAGATCAGCCTCCCTAATTTAATGTTGACATTTTGAATTGTGAACAAAGGGTGTTAGTTGAACTCATATAAATAGAGGTCACTCCTTTGTCATTTGAACATAACTCACTTGAGAATTACATATTGTATGGCTAAAATTTTCACCCTACTTTGGAAATTCACACTATCTCTTAAATGTCTTGTGGATGCTACTACTTATCTATTGAGGAATAAGCTAGGCGATGTCTCTTGGATGCTTTGTTATTTCTCTTGTGATGGAATATTCTTGGCAATGAAGGATTTATCTTGCTATCTCTTGGACTAGGTAAGGAATTTATGCTTTGTGTTGTTTCTTTGTTGGTTACAAGGTTAATTGGTTAAACTATTGGAGGAGTATAAGGGCATACACCCTCCACCAAGATATATCATTTTTTCCATTGAATAAGCTATATTTAATGCAAAGGTTTCTAGGAGGAGTAAAAAGGCTTACACCCTCCTAGATTTACCTTGCTAGTCTAGTTTGATCTAGGGAGTAAAAAGGCTCACACCCCTAGAGAAGTAACAAAATTAGATCTTACACAAGAGACTCCATTTCCCAATTGATTAAGCACTAATCTAAATTGCATTGGTGATATAAAATCGTTGATATATGTGAATTATTAAGATATTACAATTGTCCAAGTTGGAATTGATTCTACTTGCTATAAGCTTATTTGTTCCCTAAGGGCATCTTGACTAGCCTAATAATTCTCTTTGTTCTTATAAACTTAATGCTACAGCCATTAGGGATGCAAAAAAACTCTCTTTCTTACATTCTTTACTCTCTAATCTACCGTGGAAGTTTACTTGTGAACCTAGATTATTGTTCTACTAGTTATTGGCTATCATTTGAACGGTTTACTTGTTGATTATTGTGGTTAGATTTTTTTGTTGTAGAAATTGTTTGCTACAACCACTTGGTTGTCATAGTAACTTATTGATAACACCATATAACAGCCACTAATCACCACCAAAGTTTTGTTCTAGTCATTGCTAGGTTCAATCCTGATATCTTGTACTAGATTTTGGATGGTTAAATTTCTAGCTATTGATATCTTACATTGTTGATATATTACCGAGAGGCAAATGAGTAGGAAGGGGCCCCTATCATACCGCACATCACCTTTCAATCAATGGCAACAACATCCACCACACTCAGCTTGGCCCACAAAGGACAATAGGTCTTTATTCATGAGGTAACAAGTCTGGTATCATGGTAAGTGTCATTTTAATATTTGAAGCATTTAGACATGTTGCAAAGTTTCCTTTCTTGATTTTGAAAACATTTTCTTGGAAATTATGCTTTTTTCCCTATTTCACCTTGGTGAGTGTCATGGTTTCCTAGTATGTGGCCACCCTTAGGGAAAGGGTTGCTACTATGGGGTCTCCTTGAAGGGTCAGTGTACCATTCCCACTCATACTTTCCACTTTCCATCACTTCTTCCCATCTATCTCACATATCTTAGGCTTTTGGGCTTATTGACCCAAGAAGGGCATGTACCTCATTTCATGGGAAGAAGGGGCCATTAGGCTCAGAGGTGTCCTAGCAAAAACATCATGCAATAAAGGATCACCCTGGGATCTCGAGAGAAATGAAATGCTTCTCAAAACATTGAGGGACCCATAAAATAAATAATTAATTAATCAATAACACTTTCCAAGGTAAAGCATTTGTGGGCTATGTATTTTCTTTTTAGTGCCCCTTATTGTGTTAAACTTAGAAAGTCATGCAAACCAAGGTAGAGTGTTTGTGGGCTATGCATTTTCTTTTTAGTGCCCCTTATTGTCTTCAACTTGGTGACACATGCAAAATAAATCGGTAATAAAAGGGCTTGGAAAAATGTTCCTTAATAACAAAAAGAGGAAAAGGATGTGGCTAGCCCTCAACAAAGGTGCCCATAATGAGACAATACAAGCCCTTGTATGTCATGAAACCCCATACCTAGAAGTTGATCCCATCCACCTCACATTCACTACATGACTTAGAAAGGTTTCTCCTTGGGAACATATCCTATTTGAGGAATTGGTTCACCCAATAGGGCACTATGGCACCCCTCCCATATCTAAATTTGGCAAGTTGTATAAGGTATTTGAGCATGTATTTATTTTGAAAAGGGGGGATTTGATGCACATGTTTAGGTGGTTATTTTATTAGATATGGCTTACTTGGCATGATATTTTGACCTGTGGACCCTTGGAGGGCATACTTGTTTGTATTTGCACGACCTTGACATGTGAAAGTTTGATCATGAAGGCACAAGGTCACTTGGACCTTCATTTGGGGCATGAAGTCCATAGGTTGGATGATGTGCCCCCTTCTCTTTGGACACATGGGGTCAATATAGATGATGAAATTTTCCTTTGGAGGCATGAGAGGAAACCATGTAGAAGTAAACTAGCCCCCCTTTGCTAAGTGTTTTGCCCTGGAGGCTCAAAATGTCATTTCCTAAAGTTTGACCTCGTACTTGGAGGGCTAGGGTTTGGTGATGTTGGAAAATTTGATGATGACTTGGTGCATCTATATGAAGGAAGACCCTTTCACATGAAGATATGGCCTTTGGAGGCCCAATGTCTCCCTAAATAACCTCAACATCTTCCTCATTATGCTAAAACGTCACCCCTGAGGGATATGACATCATCATTTAGGATTTTCTTCATTTGTAATTTTTTATTTAAGTTGTAAATGGAAAAAGAGAGGAGGTAGGCCTCCCTAATTTAATGTTGAAATTTTGAATTGTGGACAAAGGGTTTTAGGTGACCTCATATAAATAGAGGTCACCCCTTTGTCATTTGAACATAACTCACTTGAGAATTATACATTTTATGGATGAAATTTTCGCCCTACTTGGGAAATTCGCATTATCTCTCTCTTGAATGTCTTGTGGATGCTACTACTTGTCTATTGAGGAATACGCTAGGTGCTATCTCTTGGATGCTTTGTTCTTTCTCTTGTGATGGAATATTCTTAGTAATGAAGGATTTATCTTGCTATCTCTTGGACTAGGTAAGGAATTTATGCTTTGTGTTGTTTATTTCTTGGTTACAAGGTTAATTGGTTAAACTCTTGGAGGAGTATAAGGACATACACCCTCCACCAAGCTCTATCATTGTTGTCATTCAATAAGCTATATTTTATGTAAAGGTTGCTAGGAGGAATAAAAAGGATTACACCCTCCTAGATTTACCTTGCTAGTTTAGTTTTCTCTAGGGAATAAAAATGCTTACTGATCTGGGATCTTTTCATCGTGACTTATAAAGAATTGCATTAAATGAGCATAAATTAAAGTGCACCATTAAAGAAGGGAAAACTTAAAAATGAAGAGACATGAGCATCAAATATGAACACAAAAACTTGATAACGGAGTTCGTCCCTGGTGGACTACGTCTCTGAGTCTTGCTCTCAAATGGGTAGGCTCTTTCATTAACTCAACAAAAGAATTTGCAAATACATAAATATACCTCATTCTGAAATCAAGCCGCAGAAATAATGCTCAGATCAGAAAACATACAACACCACTGAATTTGTGGCATTGAATTACCCAAAAATGATTGTCTCCACACTCTGATCCAGCTCTAGCACTCCCAGGCCCAAGAAGAATTGTGTCTCGTTTTTGTGCCCTCTACAACCTACAATGATGACTGTATCATCTCGAAATCCATGCTCGCAAGTCGTACGGTCCGCGCCTCTCCTTTCGACTCTGGGTGGATTACACCTTTTAAGTAATAAATGCGGGCAGATGTACCAAGAGATACCTATGGCGCAATGGCTGTGGGTGGATTTGTTAAGGCTTGGGCATCAATGGAGGTTCCGAGGTCGAATCCCACAGACTCCATTTTTGTATGTTGGTTGTATATATATATTTGCAATATATTTGACTCCTGCTCAATTTAGCGGAGTCTCTATAAGTCCTTCCAACTGCTGCTAAATTTGGTGTGGTCCGCCAAATTTGGCAGACCCGCCACTCTTTTATTTTCGAAATTCGTTCACAGGTTGTTATTGGACGTTTCGGGGATGCCATGTGTCACCCGCTGATTGGGCCATGTGACACTTGTTGATCAGTCCACCTGTTTGCTGACGCCAATCCATACATGACACATGGCACTTCCTAGGTGGTGCCACGTGGTGTCACCTGGGGGTGCCACGTGGCAATTTTCTACTAGTCCACATGGACCCCTGAAAATCCCATTGGCAGGTGACACGTGACAGCCTCTGGTGTTTCCACATGGAATCCTGATGTCAGTAGTCGTCATGCTGACTTCATATTTCCATGTCAGCAGTACGAATGATGATGTGGCCCCCTGTTGACTTTCCCTGTTTGACCACAACTTTGACCGTGAATATATTTCAAACCGTAACTCTGTTTGACGAGTCTTTTATGTCGTTAGAAATCTTGCAATGCGCTCTTCATGATCATGCCATTTTTACTGAGTTTTGGGAACTTTGAATTTTTTCACTTTCTCTATCTGTTGAAGCCATTCTGAGCATTCTGAGTTGCCTCTGTGAGTTTTGAGTTGTTCTTAGCCTTCTCTGGATCTTTTTTGGATCACACCTTCCCACTGAGAGCTTTTTGGACCACCAAAATATTTCATCAATCATCTGGTAAGTGAGGGGATTTCTCCCTCACTCTTTCCTTCTCGATTTTTCTTGCCTTGTTGGACTGTGTACCCTTTAGGCGTACTCGAAGATAAGTGATTTAATTCTTGCATGAAGTCCTCAATCTTCGATCTAGGATGACATATTCCCCCATATTTTCCTTGACTTCTTGGCCGAACTGTTGAATCCTTTGAATGAACTTGTGGGCTGCATCTCTGTCCTTGACATCTTTCCCATACAACAAGTCCAAGGGGATCTTAGGTAAATACCCAAGACAAGTATCAATTGGCGAATCCTGAGTGAAAGAATACATGAATTGATTATACATATACTAGACATACAGTAACTGATCATCCCATGACTTAGGATGTTGGCTGCAATATCCTTGAAGCAACTGGACCACTTTATTGTTTACCACCTATGTCTGTCTGTCGGCCTGTGGAAGGAAAGAAATGCTCCTCCTCATCATGGTGTCCATGAGCTACCACAAATTTTTCCAATATTCTCCTAACAATCGAGACTCTCGATCGGAGATAATGAACGTGGACAACCCAAAATGGACCCTTACATACTAGGATAACAAAAGAGCAACATGCTTGTCACACAACCTATCCATTGCTACACCTAAGTAGACATGACTCATACTATACATGGGTAATCTCCTTACAAAATCCACTGGAAACTTTCCCAAGGAAAAGAGGAAATAGGAAGTGGTGTGTACACCCCTGGCCTTTCAATAGTGGGCTTACAAAATTACAACACACATTCCTTTACAATAGTGGTTACAAATACTTTCCTTCAAGGCAAATGCCATCCCTGTAAATACATTACAATTCCCAAATGCCCAAGTACAAATGAAACAAAAGCTTCTTCAGTTACATGCACTTCCCTGTAGGAAGGAAAGTGAGGTTTACTCAAATGGCAGAGTAAGTTTCCATGCAAACAAAACTTCCACCTACAAACTCCGGAAGATCCCACATACATCTTTGAATATTTCATCAATAGTATACCATCCATCATTATTGATATCAGCTAAGGAAACATTCTTCAAAATAATAGATGTAACAGTAGGAGATCTAAAAAGCATGTTTGTCCTTATGGCATTGGTATTGGAACTGGTCTCAAACTGGCATGGTTGTTGATGGTCAGGTAAGGCGAGCATTGGCACAATGTCGATCTTTAAAGTGTCAAAGGTATTTTGTTGGCTGCCTTCCCATTGAAAGACATGTCTCATCTCAAGAAATCCATTCTTATGTAAAAGATCAAGAGCATTAACAACATTAGACTTATCTTGGCATTCCCCTTTTGCAATCGTGAGTACAAGATTCTTGTTAGTGTTTATAACTCTTTTTACTTGGCCTAAACTAACAAGTGTTGATTTGTCCTTTATGTTGTGAGCTTTAATGATGTATTCCACTCCATCTTTTGTAAGATGGTATTTGTTTTCCTTTCGAAAGAAGATAGCCTTCCTATCATACAGATAGGGACTCCCTAATAAAATACCACAGACATCCAAAGGAACCACATCTAGATCCACGTCATCTATCATCTTAGAAGCAATAGAAAACCTCAACCTACACTGCTTAGTGACATTTAACTTTTCTTTATCAGATACCCAACCAAGAGGGTAAGGTTTGTGGTGCGGTCTTGTGGTTAATTCCAATTTCTTAACAAGTGTCCCTGATATTAAATTGACTTGGGAACCCAGATCGAATAATGTGTCTATCTTCGTATGTTTCGATACAACTCTTATGTGGAATAGTGCACTTCTCCTTTTATCATCATCATGCGAGTCATTTAAAGAACTTGAACATGCATAAAAGGAATCTTTACCTTGCATCCCAACTGTTGTAATCCTTTCATCACCTGAATTGGAACCAAGATCATGTTGCAATGTAGCAATGGTATTTGGCTTCCCCTTGCCTCCAAACTGCTTTGGTCTTAATTCTGGATGTAGTTTCCAACAATGTTCGCTATCGTGACCAGTTTTCTCGCAATGGTTGCAAGAGGGTTTTCCTTCTTCCTTCTTTGCTGCAGTTTTCCTCTTGTCCTTCCCATTTCCTTTTCCGTTGAAATGGTTTTTAGAGTGCTTGAATGGATTTTCCTCTTGTCCATTCTTACCCCTACTTTCAAGGTGAGTGTCTTGCACACAAACTTCGTCAAGACTAGTGGGGTTAAACAATAGTAAAGTATGACGAATATAACTGTGAAGTGCGCCAATATACTTCATTAATGTTTCATAGGAGTCTAAAGGAATGTTTAGTGCAAGTGCTTTCTTCCTAAATTCCTCGGTGATACTTTGGACTATTTGACCTTTACCTTGCCTTAAGGTTTTCCATTCCATCATTGCTTTATGTAAATACCCTAATGGATAAAATTGCTTCCTTATCGTTGATTTAAATTCTGACCATGAGGAAAGAATATTACCACACTTACTTATGTCTTGAATCTTGGTCTCCCACCATACAAGAACGGTGCCTTCCAACCGAAGAGAATCCAATTGAACTTTAACCTCCTCTTCATCAATATTCTGGACACAACAATACACTTCAATCTGTCAAATCCAATTATCTATCTTTTCAAGATTAGCATCTCCATTTAACATAGGTAAAGAAAATTTTACATCAAGCTTTAATAATGGTTTCTTAAACGAGGCTTTATGGCTAGAATGATGAGAATGATGAGAATGCTCAAAGGAAGAAGAACTAGAACTCGAAGGTGAAGACAGAGGCTCAGGAGGATTTCCTCCAACCCCTTGGTTTATCGAAGTATCATCATCTGCATGTACTTATTTTTTCTTCCCTTTCTTCTTCATCCTCTTCTCGTAATCTCATTACATTCGTTCGACCATTTCTGACATGTGATAAAAGACCATGTGAAAGTTTTTCGCCTGTTCATTACGCTTGTCCTCTTCTGCCATTTTCTTCCTTCTGGATACACGACCAAATTCAGGATTGAACGTATTTAGAGTTATTTCACCCTGCTTATGCTTGGCCCTAGTTGGCATTCACATTTAACAATTCAAGTCAAATATGACTGCTCTGATACCAACATGATCCAGGATATTTTCATCGTGACTTATAAAGAATTGCATTAAATGAGCATAAATTAAAGTGCACCATTAAAGAAATGAAAACTTAAAAATGAAGAGACATAAGCATCAGATATAAACACAAAAAATTGATAACTGAGTTTGTCCTTGGTGGACTACGTCTCCGGGTCCTGCTCTCAAATGGGTAGGCTCTTTCATTAACTCAACAAAAGAATTTGGCAAGTACATAAATATACCTCATTTTGAAATCAAGCTGCAAAAATAATGCTCAGATCATAAAACAGACAACACCATTGAATTCGTGGCATCAAATTACCCAAAAATGATTATCTCCATGCTTCGATCTGACTCTGGCACTCCCAGGCCCAAGAAGATTTTTGTCTCGGTTTCCATGCCCTCTACAACCTGCAATGATGACTCTATCGTCTCGAAATCCATGCCCGCAGGTCGTACAGTCTATGCCTCTCCTTCCAGCTACGGGTGGATTACACCTTTTAAGTAATAGACGTGGGCGGATGTACCAAGAGGTACCCATGGCACATTGGTTGTGGGCGGATTTGTTAAGGCTTGGGCATTGGCGGAGGTTCTGGGGTCGAATCCCACGGACTCCATTTTTGTATGTTGGTTGTATATATATATATATATGAAATATATTTGACTCCTGCTAAGTTTAGCAGAGTCGCTAGAAGTCCTTCCAACTGCTGCTAAAGTTGGCATGGTCTGCTAGATTTGGCAGACCTGCCACTTTTTTTTATTTTCGAAATTAGTTCACGGGTTGTTATTGGACGTTTCGGGGATGCCACGTGTTGTCGGCTAATTGGGCCACGTGGCACCTGCTGATTAGTCCACCTTTTTTCTGACATCAATCTGTACATGACACATGGCGCTTCCTGGGTGGTGCCATGTGGTGTCCCCTGAGGGTGCCACGTGGCAATTTTCTACTGGTCCACATGGACCCCTAAAAAGTCCATTGGCGGGTAACACATGACAGCCTCTGGAGCTACCACATGGCATGTTGACATCAGCAGACGTCATGTTGACGTCATCCTTCCATGTCAGTTACTGACGTCAGTAGTACGGATGATGATGTGGCCCCCTGTTGACTTGCCATGTCTAACTGCAACTTTGACCGTGAATATCTTTCAAACTGTAACTCTGTTTGACGAGTCGTTTGCGTCGTTAGAAAGATTGTGACGCTCTCTTCACGATCATGCTATTTTTACTAAGTTTTTTGAAATTTGAATTAGTTTCCCTTTCTCTGTTTGTTGAATCCATTTTGAGTGTTTTAAGTTTCCTCTATGAGTTCTGAGTTGTTCTTTGCCTTCTCTGGATCCTTTTGGATCACTTACACCCCTAGAAAAGTAAAAAAACTAGCTCTTACACAAGAGACTCCATTTCCCAATTGATTAAGCACTAGTCTAAATTGCATTGGAGATATAAAATCATTGCATTGGTATACGTGAATTGTTGAGATATTGCAATTGTCCAAGTTGGAATTGATTCTACTTGTTATAAGCTTGTTTGTTCCCTAAGGGCATCTTGAATAGCCTAATAATTCTCTGTGTTGTTATAAAATTAATGCTACAACCATTAGGGCTGCAGAAAAACTCTCTTTCTTACATTCTTTACTCTCTAATCTATTGTGGAAGTTTACTTGTGAACCAACTAGATTATTGTTCTACTAGTTATTGGCTATGATTTGGATGGTTTACTTGTTGATTATTGTGGCTAGATTTTGTTGTTGTTGAAATTTTTATCTACAACCACTTGGTTGTCATAATAACTTGTTGATAACATCATATAACATCCACTAATCACCACCAAAGTCTTTTTCTAGTCATTGCTAGCTTCATTCCTGATATCTTGTACTAGATTTTGGATGGTTAAATTTGTAACTATTGATATATTACATTCTTGATATATATATATCGATACTGCTACAATTTGGGACATCAAGGGTTCTTTCTTGATTCCCTTCAGTTTAAGGCTTGTATATATATTGTTTGCCTTGTTCCAGGAAGGGATAATATTGTTTTGCATGTACATAATGCTTGGAAAGCATTATCCATCTACAAGATTCATTCTCAAACCTTATTCCTTCTTCAATGTTGACCTTTAGGGGAGTTCATTGATCATCATCTCACTTTCCATCTCAATCCCCCTAGGGTCGCTGAGATTTCCCCCTTGTGGTGATTTCATCATCACTAAAGTGAGGGGAGTGTCTATATAAGGTGACAGTGGGTAGGTACTCCCGTAGTTGTCACACTTCTGTGGATTGGGTTGGGATTTTCCCAAGCTATAGATTGTGTGATAGCAGTCATAATAGTTATGGGTCTTGTTGTGTTAATGGGTTTCTCTTTTCATGGGCGATAGCATGAAAAATGATGATTTTGTTAAGTGTCGTAACAATTAGGGGGTATCATTATCATTATTTTTTACTTTTTTTTTTTTTTTGACAAAAACGGTTAATGGTATTTAATTAGAAAAGATAGTGGCAAAGCCACTGGTTCTGATACAACTATAGTGAGCCACGCTCTGCTGATCGAGTACCATCCTGGAGGCTATACTGACCTTCCTGGGGTGGGATGTTTTACAAATTTATTTACAGCAGAGGCTTCTATACAAAATGCCATTCTTGCTGAGAAGGTGCAGAACTCCCTTTCGTGACTTGAAAACTAATTTACTTCTCTAGATCTCGCTTCCATTCACTGTTTAGCTGAGCCATTTTTTCCTCCAGCTGGGCAATTCTAGCCTCAAATTCTTCCTTGGGGTTCTTGAGTTCTTTATGCAGTTTTCCAAGCTCCTTAGTGATCTCGAATTTTGTGGTGGTAATGTCCCCTTCCAGCATCTCCAGTCTTCTTCTTGCTTCTAAGTCCATATTTTTAAGAAAGTCCTGCTGGTAGTTCAGCATTTGCTTTAAATTTTCCAGAGCAACGTCCATTGCGCTCAACCTTTCTTCTGTGCTTGGTTTGCTTCCCGAGTTGGATGACATATTTGGCAGCTTCTTCTCCTCTCCTTGTGACCTGCTGTTGCACTCGATCTTCTCGTTGTTGGGTTGCGTTCCTTCCTTACTGTCTCTGTGTGAGATTGGTATGAGGGACTAAGTTCCTCTCCCCGATTTAAGAATCTCCTCCTTCGTAATCGAATCCCCCATACGATTTGCATGATTTGTGGGGTATGGGCGACTTGTTTTTATGTCTCCTCCCCAGCGGAAATCAACAACCTCATGATGCTTTGTGCTGTCCCTTCTGTCCCCTTGCGTTGTCCTGTAGCGCCTTAGTCCTGTCACATGTTGGATTTGGCCACATCCTTCTTCCGTGATGCCTTTTCCTTTCCAGCTCGTGACTTTTAACCTTTTATGGGATTTCTCCCTTGAGTCAGGGCAGATCCACTATGGACGTTGTTCCATTAAGTTGCAAAGTTCCAGCAGTCAAGAGGGCGCCTTTATTGGCCTCAACATCTGCTCGCTCATTTAAATTTCGTAAAACATGGTAAAGCTTATAAGACCGGAAATTCCCAAGGAGGAGATGGATTTTTTCCAAGAGGTTATTGAGTTTTGCATTTTGGAGTTTGGAATGATAGATTAAGGCTTTGATTACTATCCGGGAGTCCCCAATTATTACCAGCTCTTGAACCCTATTCTTGATTGCTTGATTAAGCCCTTGCCAGAGGGCTAGGGATTTTGCTCTGTTGTTGGTTTCAATTCCAAGTCCCCATGTGAAGCTTAATGTTATTGAACTGGTGGAGCTTTCAAGAATCCCTCCACCACCTGTCAAGCCTAGGTTCCCTTTGGAGGCCCCATCAAAGGACAAAATATGTTTATTTTCCTTTGTCTTCCATTCGTCGAACTCTTGTTTTTCTGTTCGTAGTTCCCAGGCTTCTTGGCCAGAGTTGTTGGCCTTTCCCCCCCCCTAGTCTTGAAAGTTAAACTGATCTAGCCTGGTCTTGAAAGTTAAACTGATCTAGCCACTGTTCCTCTTCCAACTCTAGCACTCTAGAGTTCTTTGTTTGGCATAAGTGGGGAGCGCTTTCACCAAAGAAGGCATGAATATTGGTTGCGACTTGGGCTGGACTTCTTTTGAGGTCCCTGAAGAGTCTATTATTTCTCTCGAACCATAATTTCCAGAGGATGAACTTGGGGAGGACTCTCCACAGAGCGTAGATTTGGCTTTTTTTCTCCGTCTGGAAAGGAAAGGTGGAATCCCAGTTTTGGAGAAGGTTACTTGTATCTTGGGGAATGATTACACCCCTTTCCAGCCCCAAGGCCATCCTCCAGACTTCTTTGGATTAAGCACAGTTGAGAAGAAGATGGTTTGTGGTTTCTTCTGCTTGAAGACAAAGTGGGCATCTATAAGGACCTTCCCACCCCCTTCTTCTAAGGTTTTCTCCCGTTAGGATGCTTTTGTGAGCCAGATTCCAAATAAACATGTCGATCTTTGGGATGGACTTTGAAGTCCAAATTACTTTCCAGATTGTTAGATTTAAGGGGACATTGGGGTTGCCATTGGTGAGTTGATACCCTGCTACAGTGGTGTAGGTCCCTGAGCTCACTCCCCAGCCTTGTTTTTCTTTTCCTCTTTTTTTGAGGGGGGATTTCCCTTATAGGCAGAGCTTCAAGACATTCCACTCCTCTTCTAATTTAGGGGGGCTGTTAGCAATTCCCCACCCTAGCCACATATTGTGCTCAGCATTCCCCCAAATAGAGATGTCCTAGAGAGAGTTTAACTTTTGAGTGACCATCCACTCTTTGAGTCGAACCAAATCCTGTCTCAACCCAAGGGAGGGATCTCCCATGATTGAGTCTTGCCAGATATTAATTTTTTTCCCATTGCTTGGCACCCAAGTGAGATGAGGTCTGAAGTGGGGCATCGTCTTTTGACAGAGAGTGAATATTGGGGAGCCTCTTTTCTCAAAACATGGATGCTCTATACATCTTTCCCTTGGACCCCTAAAGTACTTTTTCCATAACGCTTTTTTACTCCACGTTGGCTTCCCGGTGATTAGATTCCAAAGCAACTTTGCCCCTAGCGCCAGATTTTGAACGTGTGCATTTTTGAAGTTGAGACCACCTTCCAGAATAGGTTTAGAGATTTTCCCCCAGCTTATAAGGTGCAACTTCCTCCCTGACTGTTTTCCCCCTTCCCAAAGGAATCATCTAAACATTGCTTCAATTTTTTGTTTTATGGAGACAGGGGCCAGTAGCAAAGAGCTTTGGTAGATTGGAATGTTGGCTAGGGCTGCCTTGATTAGGACCACTTTACCTACCAGGTTTAACCAATTCACTCCCCAGGAGGCTATTTTATTCTTTATCTTGTCAATCAGTAGATTCCAATGTGAGGATCTTGGGGTAGATTTGAAGATTGGGACTCCAAGATATTTGAAGGCATCCCAATTTGTACAACCTTCCATTCCCAGTATCCTAGCGATTTCCAACATTTCATTTGGTGTTATATTCTAGCCATAGATATTACTTTTGGCAGGGCTTATGACACTTCCTGAGATTTCAGTGTAAGTTGCTAATTCAATCTTGAATTTCCTTGTTGTGTGTGAGCTCGCTCCTCGCATTGGCAGAGTGTCGTCTGCAAACTGGGCATGATTTATGTCCTTCACACTTGGCGCTATTCTTAACCCATGGAGGTTGTTGTGATTCTGGGAGTGCTCCAGTTGGAAGATCAGAACTGAGGCTTGAATTGCATAGAGGAGGGGAGAGAGGGGGCAACCTTGCCTGAGTCCTCTGGAAGCTTGAAATAACTTTTTTACCCTTCCATTCACAAGAGGGGCTATCCAGGGTGACTTGATACACGCTTTGATCCAGTTTACAAATACTGGGGCGAACCCAAAATTTCCCATGACTTTAAATAAAAATTATGCCTAACTCTATCAAAAGCATTGGCGAGGTCAAGTTTTATTATCATACCTTTGTCTTTTCTCCGGATGCTTGAGTGCAGGGCCTCTTGCACAAGGATGATATTATCTACTATGTTCCTGCCTTTGATGAACCCTCCTTGGTTTTCGGGTATGATTAATGGGAGAATTGTTTTAATTATGTTGGCTATTATTTTTGTGAGGATTTTGTAGCTCGTGTTGCAGAGGGAGATTGGTCAAAATCTGTCGAAGTTGATTACTCCTTTTTCTTTCGGGATCAGCGCCAGGAAGGACGAATTCGTTCCACCTCCTAGTTTGTTGTTTGTTTGAGATTTCTGAATCATCTTTGTTAGATCTGATTTTATTATATCCCGACTCTGTTGATAGAATCTTGTTGTGAATCCATCCGGGCCTGGGGCTTTGTCAGGGTTCATTTGATCCAGTGCCTCCTTTATTTCTTGTTGTGTGACTTCCTTAATTAGACTATTGTTGATGTCATCCTTGATGAGATTTGGGATAAGGGAGAGTGGGTACTCTTTGGGGTCTATATCAGTCCTTTGCATTTCTGAATAGAGTTCTTCGAAGGCTTCAATTTCTGTTGCTTTAATGCCTTCTGGATCAGTGATTATTTGATTTTGAACCTAAATTTCTGTCATTGTTTTAAATTGCTTCCTTGCCTCAGCTTGCTTGTGAAATTAGCTTTTATTTTTATCTCCTGCTTCCAACTAGAGGCTTCTGGATTTCTATCTCCAGTAGCTTTCTTCCTCCCTGTAGGCCTTATGCCATTGTCTTTGTAGATGATCTTCTTGTTGCAAGCATTCTTGGGTGATCTCCTGATTTTCCATTTCCAGTTGGTGGTTCCCTAGCTGCTTTTGGGCTTCTTGACGAGAGTTAATTGGGTTTGCCTGACCCTTTGCCCAAGTTTTTAGTGTTGTCTTTAATATCCTTAGTTTTTCTTCCCACACAAAGAAGGTTGAGCCTTTTACTATGCCATTCCAAACTTTGGACACTAGCTTTAGAAAGTCTTTATCTTGGGACCAGGTTGGGCTAAATCTGAAAGGTATGGGTCCCTGGATTTTGTCACTCAAAATTTCTAAGAGGATGGGCTTATGATCTGACACACTGTGTGGGAGGATCGCAGAGGTGGTAGTGAGTCCCAGAAGTAAGAAGGAGCTTTCGACGAGGAATCTATCCAGTCTGGTTGCTATATGCCCTGGTCCTACCCTTTTATTTGTCCACGTGTACTTGCCTTTAGTAGGCTTGATATCTTCTAGGTCCCAGTCTGACATTAGATCTTCCACCCACTCTCTTGTTGGATCTCGCACAATGGAGCCACCTTTTTTTTCATCTAGAGCTAGGGTCACATTTAGATCCCCTCCAATAATGATATTGTCTAGATCATTTTGCAGTAAATAGTCTTTTAGGGTCTCCCAGCACTGCCCTTTTTCCATTAACAGTTGTGGAACATAGATATTGAATAGACTTACCATTCAGCCCGTTGCTTTGTGGAGAAGACTGGTGTGGATCCATTGCATGCTCATTTCAGAGTTGATCAGCTCGAACGTGATGGTATTCCACAAGGTACCTAACCCGCCAGAGGCACCTCTTGCATTTTTTTCTATTCCTTGGATGATTCTCCATACGCCAGATGTTGCTTTGAGTAAGTATTGGCTGTCCATATTGGTCTCTTGGAGGAGTAGGATATCTGTATTTGAGGCTTTTATGATATCCTTAAGTGCTTCTTCTTTCCTTTTTGTACCGAATCCTCGATAATTCCAGGAAGTTAGATTCATCAATTACCTTGGGGGGATGACTGGCCTCCTTGGGAGGCCTTGGAGTGCTTCCTTGTCTGTCTGACATTGATCAGTTGTTTGATTGTTGGTTACGATCCCTTTAGGACGTATTTGTAGGTTTCTTTGTCTCTTTCTTCTTTCTTAGATTTCCTACCTCTTCATGTTTTCTTTGGTGTGACCCGAGCATCACTTGCACCTTCGTACTCGCTATCTAACGAGACCTCACGTTCCTCTGTGTCTAGTCTTGCATCCTTTCTTGGGGGGGAGCTGTGTTGCTCTTCTTCTTCTGTCGTCGCTTGGGTTTCTCTGACTTCGGGGGTTGGATTTCCACTTGATTCTTCCGTTGGGGTTTCCTCCCATGTGTTTTCTTCTGCTTTTTCCTCTACAGTTTCCTGAGCTAGAATTCTGAAGGTGTTCTCTTTCCCTTTGCCTGACTTATTTCTTGGGTCCTTGGGTTGAATGGGGGTTGTCTTTTCATTCCTCGGGCCTTTAGATTTGGAGTTGGATCTTCCTTTTCGTGGCTATTGCCAGCCTTCTTCCCCTACTTTTTCCATGATTGGATTTTTAGGGCAGTTTTTCTGGAAATGACCGTATTCATGACATCCCCTGCATTTGAATGGGAGTTGTTCATAGTCCAGCTTCTGGTAATGCTACCAGTCCCCGACCTTGAGTTTTATTGCTTCAGGTAGTCCCACCTCTAGATCGACTTCCACACACAGATTCTTGCGCAGGAGTATTGGTCTCTTAGGTCCGCTCAGTTGATGTATTGTCCCAACCCATTCCCGATCGCCTGAAGCGAAGAGGGGTTCCAGCAGTGGATTGGCAGATTGGGCAACCTCACCTAGACTAGAACGTCTTTGGGGACTTCTAGAGTTGGGTTGAAGCTTGGAGTCCAGTGATTCAGATAAATCCCTTGGGTGCCCATGAAGTACGACCCATTCCTGAAGATGAGATCCCTGTCTTCCTGAGAAATGAATTCAAAGATAAAGAATCCTCTTCCCACCGCATAGCAAGTTACATTATTTTTTATCAGCGGTCTCCAATTCCTTTGGATCCAGTTGTCTATGGTTCGGGATGAAGGCTAGAGCCCCATCAATTGACCTATCAGACCTCGTTCTGACAGGGAAACTGCAACCCTCATTGGGTGGTCGGGGGGCAGATCAATCTCAGGAATTGAATCGAGCTTCTTGACGAAGCTGGGGGGTTCCGCGGAGGGGAGATTCTTACCACAGGCTGCGAGAAGCTTTTGAAAAGAAGAGGCAGGAGAAGGAGGGGGCAGCAGCTCCCCTCCTCCTAGAGCGGCCATGGGAGGCCGCTAATGTGAATACAGGCAAACCCTAAATCGTTTCAGAGCGCATTTTCCGATCCCATCTTTTTAGTGAACAACTTTTACTTTATCTTGTTAATATGACTAGTTTGGACATTTCTTTGGTGTCAACTTAGGATTTAACAATATCTTCAACATAAAAATTATTGTTTTCACCCATGAATATCTCTATATAGACTTTATGATACATTTCTTTAGATGTTATAGAGGATGCTATAGTAGTTATTGCAAAAGACATTTATAATGAAATATATAACATCTAATGTTGAGACCTTTGGTCACAGAATCCCTTTTTTACCTCACCTTGAACCTTGATCTAGTTGGTGGTAAACATTTTAACATTACCCATCTCTATTGAGGTTCATTACATGTGAAATACTCATAATATTATAATTTTTCTGCTAACTAATCCAGTAGCTTACCAGCTATAGGAATACACATAGATTTAACCATTTTGATATCATTAATTTAAATGAAGCTACAACATGCTGAAATTAACATGAATGCATCTAGTTAACTTCATATAGCAGAATAAACTACATAGTTGAATAAACTATAAACGTAAAATGGAACAAGATAAACACTTATCTTTATAAATCATTTGTGCAACTAGTTGTTTGGGACAGATATTCCACCCAACCATGGACTTGTTGTTCCATATCTCAACAACAAGTCACCCATGATATGAGGCTAGGAATCCACAAAAGAGGGTGGTCTCTCACTGTCCACTCATAGCTCAGAAAATCCCATAACCCATTGGCATTCTCCTATAGTTATCCTGATTTTCCACCAGCTCTCTTCCTCTCGACCTACCCAAACCAAGGAATGTACCCCTTCACTGCTCTCAGTCTATCAGGCATACCATTCATTTATCGAGGTCTCTCTAGTGAAGGTAACCAAGAATCTCATGACTAGGAAAATCAAGGGAGCTCACTCCTAGGAAAAAACTACTAGGAAAACAACTACAACAAGCTCGTTTTTGCAATGCAACTCACATAGGATTTCACTATTTAGGACTGAAAACATGGTTATTATGTAAGCTTGACAACTTGTTTCTTCAGTCTTCGACTCCAAAAATGCAATAGAATCCCCCCTCCATTGTTTCTCCAACTCCAGTGCTCGTATTCCTTGTTCTTTGCTTGTTTTTCATGCAAAAAAACATGATTGTCTCAAAACTTCTTGTGTGGAAATTTATATGTATAAATTATGGACATCAAATCTTTAACCCGAGGGCTTGTAAGATTTTAGGTGGAAGCACAGGAAATGCAGAATCAAAGCCTATTCTAAATTGATGTCGACAATTACTAGGAAATGCAAACCAAATAAAATAAACCAACTACCACCATAGGACTACAACTTGTCACTGGACTGCAAGATCACTTAGATGTTGTTGGGATCAGAACCACAATATTTCATTACTTTGAATGTTCATGTGATTTTAAGTGTGAAACAAACTAATTCACGAGTCTTCAGTGGTGGTCCTTTAGTGATCTACTTAGAAATCTCTTTAAATATTTGAAAAAAGCACACAACAATAAACGAGTTGATCTACGAAATCAAAGTACACCATAGAACTATATTATTGGAAAAGGGTTACTCAAATGCTTTCTTGGCACAAACCATAATCTTTCCCAAAGGTTCCTGTGATCACTTATCAAGCAGATCAATCCTTTAATCTTCATAAAATAATCAGTTTATGTAGCACACTTCAAATACAAAACATAACCAATGATTGAAATGGAAAGAAAATTTGATCTAGCTAACTAAACGTATGCCAGCATGGGGGTTGTGCCAAGCTTGGAACACGATGTGGGAAAGATCTACAATATTAATTTGTACTCAAAGCTTCACTTGTAGGAACAGATCTGAAACTAGTTTAATGCAGAAAATATCTTCAACAATACACGATGTAATGCATCAACAATTCTCAATTATTTCTTCAATTCTCTAATCTAGCCCCCCCCCTCTCTACCTTGCTCATACATTTTATACAAAGAGTTAGGGGGTGAATTCGAACCAATTCCTCTAAATCTAAACTATCAATCATGAACAAATTCACAAAATATTGTCTTTGTGTGTTTTTGGTGGAGCTTTGCTGAAGAAAAACTCCATATATAATTACATTTAATCAATTTACCATAAAACTGTCTGAAAATAGGATTGAGTTGGTTCCTTTGTTGGTTGGGATCATCCATTGTCTAGAAGATTGGAGAAGGCGGGCGCAACTGCGAATCTGGGCAAACCCATATTGGAAAAATGCCCATATCTCCCATATCCTTCATCAACTTCAAAACCCACTCATGATTTAGTTAAATGGGGATGTTCTGGACAAAACCTGTGTCGCGGATTTTCCATATTCCTCTTGGTTTACTCGAAAATCTCCCTAAAAGTTGATTGTTGAAAATTCACACGTTTTTTTAACTAAAAACACTTAATCATGGTTGGAGACCGCTATGTGTGACATGAGCGCTAACCAAGGCACACAAACCATGATGAAAGCTAACCTTTCAAAACACATGTAACCATTCTTGATTTGGGTGAGTGTGCATATGTCAACCTACAAACCTGGGTACTAGAACAGCTGGAGGTGTTATCGCACAAATTGTAGGTTGGGAAAAGCCCGACCCAATCCACAATATGGCAAGAACTATGTGAGAGTCTACCCATTGTCACCTTAGATAAACCCTCCCTTGATTTAGTGAAGGATAAATCCTACATAAAGGGGGGAATCTCAGGTGACCCTAGAGGGAAATGAGATGGAAAATGGAGTTATCGAAGGTGATTCCCCTATAGGTCAAATATGGAAATGAAGAGAGGCTTGCGAGGATGTCTTGTGGTTGAGGGAAGTTTCCAAAGGACTTGAGTACATGCACCAAAGTGTTATACCTTCTCAAGACAAGACAAATTGAAGAGATACAAGCCAAGTTATTGAATGTGTTAACTCCCAAAATGAAACCGTCCTTTCGGCCGAGTTTTGGGTGGATATCATAGCTTTCAGTAGTATCTTCAAGTCATTTTTGAGTTTTTACAGTTGAGAAAAATTTTGGTTTTGGTGTGTCTTAGGAAATATTCGATCCATAAAGTCTTCTATTTCGAAAATGTGACTGTTTACTTTCAACAGCTAACATCATGTTAAAGGGCCCATTGTGCGCTGTGGAAAGCGATAGCTTTCAGCAGCTAAGGGCGTTGTTTCATCAGTTCGAAATGCTGTGGGAAGTAACGAGGCGCGAAAAGCTCGACAGACAGTTCGCACGTGGCACAATACGGAGAGTACTTACTTTCGCGCTAAGAAACATTTTTCAAATGGTGTGGTACGTTGTTTTGCTTTCCGCAGCTAAAGTGAATTTCCTATCAAACGGTGCGCTGTGGAAAGTGTTCACTTTCCGCAGCTAACAAGGTTTTCGGAAGATTACGCGCGCTGGCGAAAGTGGCAAGCGAGCGTGATGGTAGGAATGTTCTCCAAACTCCGTAGCTACATGAAGCGCGAATCACGTGCTCATTATCCATGCATGCATGAAATTATGAGGTGATCACCCCCA
>ML805372.1:177711-190037 GCA_009831015.1 Picea engelmannii | reverse complement strand
ACTTGCAATTGAATCATACACATTATACATTGGGATGTTGTTGGACACCTAAAAGTGTCAAGATTGGTTAGTGGTTATCCAAAAACCATCAGATACATGGTATCAATTGGTCAGTGGTTATCCCAAACCATAGATTCAGAGAGAACTTTCAGTGATACACTAATAGTAGAGTGGTGATACTACATGTTCACCAAATTAGCAGAAGACATCAGATTCATCTAGCTAAAATACTTGGCAAAATGATCAAATTGTCAAGCAATCAGGGAATGTTCAGATATTGCAGTTGTTCACTTCCATATCTCATCTCTCTTCCAGTTCATTTCAAATGAACATGTTCAGCATCCAGATTAGCGGTTTTTTAGGCAGTTCTTCATTGAGACTCAACTCAGGAGTTTCAGTATGAAAACTTGGAATTGATACCAGTTTATGCTTTATTGTTGGTATTATTGATCGAACTTGTGATTGAGGGGGGGATTGTTAGCCTATGACTTACCTTTACCAATCACTAAGTCTAAATTGTCACCTATATTTGTATTATTCATTTAGGATATTAGTAATATATCCTCAAGTGATGACTAATGAGTTAGTTAAGATTGCTTAGCCTAGTCATCATGCATGATTTTAGGATCTAGAGCAAATCTCTCTATGAGGTGGCATCACCCATTGTACTATAAATATGTAACATTGGAGTGAATACATAATGTGTTGGCTAGTGAGCCTTTTCCGCCATGTTGTTCTTCTTGTTTATGTTTTATCATAATTTTGTGTGAATTCATAGTATGAATTCATGAGATTGAATGCTTGGTGACAAGACGGGTTGTGAGTTCGATTTTTGTAACTGGTGTTTGGATAGACAAAGGTCGAGGAACAAGATTATGAAGTTCTTATGAACTTCACAAATGAAAGATAAGTGCCTTTTAGGTTGTATATTGGAAGGGGATGTTTTATGTTTCATTGTTGCATATTAATGTGTTACCAGCTAATGTGTGGATCCATAAACCACAGGTCTGAGAATCGACATCAAAGAAAAATCGATTCAAAGAAACCCCAGAAACGATCGTCACCAAGTTGTATCAAAGGGAAAGATGTCTCTGCGTGAGAGTGGGTAGGTGCAGAATCCTAGAGGAGCAAAGGATACTCAAATAAAGGTTCTAGAGGAGAGAACCTGTAATACCAAAAGGCCAAATCTCAGGAGGAAGCTTGGTGAGGTATTGGGTAGCAGGTGTGGAGGCTTGCTACAAAGGCTTGGTTGTAGCTCATTGTTGAGCATGAGGAGCAGCTCAACGCTATAGTGAAATTATGCAGGAAGACCAGAGGTTGAAGATGAGATGCAGAAATGAAGATCACATGATCAAGAGATCATGAATTTGTGTACCTCGGGAGTTTGATGTAGGAGCATCCTACCCCCCAATTCATTTTCAAAAATTATGCTTCTAAACGATGAATCAGTTGAGGAGGATATGGCTTCTTTGTAAACATGCATCCAAATGACATGTAATTCATTTCTATTTTAGTATATAGTCAGAGATTTTAGGGATTGATCGATATTGGCTCAGATTTGAAATGATCCTAGCATTGTATTGTTTCTATTTAATTTGTAAGCCTGTGGGCATGAGAGGGTGGCCAACAAACATTTAATTGTGGCCCAGAGAGAGAGAGAAAGAGCATCCAAGGATTTAGAATTTACGAACCATGTAATTTGGCCGAGGAAGGTCGAGCTCGATTTTAATAAAAATAAGTGTGTGACCACATTTCATTGTATTTTAATTTCCTGTCAGTCGTGTATAATTTTGCATGAATTCATAGTCTGAATTCATGACACCGAATGCTTAGTGCCAAGACATGTTGTGAGTTCGAGTCGTGTGACTAGTGTTTGGATAGATAGAGGTTGAGGAACAAGATTGTGAAGTTCCTATAAACTTCACAACTGAAAGATAAGCGCATTTTAGGTTATAGATTGGAAGGGGGTGTTTTATGTTTCATTGATGCATATTAATGTGTTTCCAGCTAATGCTTGGATCCATAAACCACAGGTCTGAGAATCAACATCAAAGAAAAATTGATTCAAAGAAACCCCAGAAACGGTCTTCATCACTTGTGGACCCTTGGAGAGTGTGCTTGTTTGTCTTTACAGGACTGTGACAAGTGAAAGTTTGATCATGAAGGAACAAGGTCACTTGGACCTTCATTTGGGGCATGAATCCCACAGGTTGGATGATGTGGTCCCTTCTCTTTAGACACATGGATGATGAACGTTTCCTTTGGAGGCATGAGAGGACACCTTAGATATGGAGACCAGCCCCCACTTTGCCCATTGTTTGTCCTTAGAGGCTCAAAACATCATCTCCTATGGCATGATGTCATACTTGGAGGGATAGGGTTTTGTGGTGTTGGATTATTTTTTGATGGCTTGGAACATCTAGATGAAGGAATACCCGTGCACATGAAGATATGGCCTTTGGAGGCCCAGTGTCTCCCTCAACAACCTCAATGTATTGATAGTTATGCCAAAATGTCACCCCTAAGGGGTATGACGTCAACATTTAGGGTTTTCTTCATTTGTAAATTTTAATTTTAAATTGTAAATGGACAAAAGGAGGAAGTTGGCCTCCCTATTTTAATGTTGAATTTTTTAATTGTGGACAAAGGGTTGTAGGTGACCTCATATAAATATAGGTCACCCCTTTGTCATTTGAATATAACTCACTTGAGAATTACATAAGTGTTGGCTGAAATTTTCACCCTACTTGGGAAAATCACATCTCTCTCTCTCTCTCTCTCTCTCTCTCTCTCTCTCTTGTGCTATTGGATGCTAGTACTTGTCTTTTGGTGAAGGAATCTAAAGTGCTATCTCTTGGATGCTTTGTTCTTTCTCTTGTGATGGAATATTTCTTGGTAAAGAAGGGTTTATCTTGCTAATTCTTGGACTAGGTAAGGAATATATGCTTTGTGTTTTTTCTTTCTTGGTTGCAAGATTAATTTTATTAAACTCTTGGAGGAGTATAAAGGCATACACCCTCCACTAATATCTATTACCATTGTCTTGGATAGGCTACTTTTGCAAAGGTTGCTAGGAGGAGTAAAAAGGCTTACACCCTCCTCGATTTACCTTGCTAGTTTTGTTTGTTATAGGGAGTAAAAAGGCTTACACACCTAGAGAAGTAACACAATTGGATATTACACAAAAGACCCCATAACCCAATTTATAAGGCACTAATCTAATTTTCATTGGATATATAAAATCATTGCATTGGTATACGTGAATTATTGAGATATTGTAGTTGTCTAAGTTGGAATTGATTCTATATGGTATAATCATTCTTGTCCCCTAAGGGCATCTAGCTTGCCTAACTAATTCTATTTGTTGTTATAAACTAGTGCGACAACCATTAGGGTTGTTGCAAAGTCACTCTTTCATAATATTTTACTACTCCTTCTACCGCTGAAAATTGCAAGTAATTAGTAGTAATTATTCTTCTTGTCAGGGGCTTTCATTTGAGTGCTTTGCTTGTGCATTTCAGTGGCTAAACTTGCTTATGTAGAAAAAAAATTATACAGCCACAAGGCTTCCCTAATATATTGTTGATAACATATTTTTGGAGCCCTATTTTTCCATGAAAATTGAGATTAATTATTGGAATATGTTATCTACATGTTTAAGGCTTGATCATTCAATAATTATTTGATGTTTTTGATGGTTGAGTGTGCAGTTTTTATAACTTATTCTTTGCTATTGTAAATATGTTATGTGTTGTCATTCTGGGACAACAAGCTTATCTTGTTGATTCCCCATTGATTAGAGGCTTGGTTTATCATCAATTGTCTTGTTCTGGGCAAAGCTAACATTGTCTTGCAGGTGCACAACACTTGGCAACACTTTTCCCTTCCACAAGACTCTTCTTCAAGCTCTATATTCATGTCAAAACTTGACCTATAGGGGATCTAATATTCATTCTATCACTTTCCATTTCAATTCCCATAGGTTCACCGAGATTCCCCCTTGTGCTGACTTATCATCACTAAAGCAAGGGGAGTGTCTATTTAAGGTGACAGTGGGTAGGTACTCCCATAGTTGTCACACTTCTGTGGATTAGGTTGGGATTCTCCCAATCTATAGATTGTATGATAACGTTTATGCGTCGATACCGAGGAGGATTTTGAATCCTCCCAATCCCTAACAACACTTTGGCAAGCTTTTATCCCAAATCCTTTACCTCTAGCTTTCCCGGTGACTCCATTCGAGGGAAGTTCTCTTTCCTTTCTTTATGAGTGTTCCATAAAGCTCATCTAGCAACTCCACCATCACAAAATCCACCATCTCTTCCCCTGGGAAGATTTAAACCTTCTAAGGTTTACCGAAGAAGGCCTCATAACTCTCATATTGTCAAAACCTTGTTCCAAGGTTGCCTTCCCCTTAACACAATGGCTAACTCTTGGTCTAAAATAATTTTCAAACCATTGAACTTGGCATCCATAGTTGGGTACCCGAAGACCATGCTCAAAGAGACTGATAAATGGTTTCCAAAATTCATTGGAAACAATGTGGTTATGCCATAAGACCACCTATATGCAATAGGTGTGGCCTTGTTGAATGAAGGTGTGGAACATGAAGCCATTGTGATGAGACTATTATCCATGTCTCTTGATGAAGATGCCCATAGATGTTTCAGAGGACTACTTGATGATAATTTGGAATCTTATGATGATTTCACTAAATTACTCACAATAAAGTGGTCAATAAAGAAAGACAGTGGAATGTTATTAACACGGTTCAATCAAATCAAGAAAAAGGAAAATGAAATAGTTAAAGAGTTTGATATTAGATTTGATAAACTAAATGATCAGATCTCGTTCGACCTACGTCCACCAAAAACAATCGTTTGTGTCCTCTACATGAATTCTTTTAAAGGAAACTTTGCTTTTATCCTCAATGATAAAGCACCTGACACTTTGGCAAAGGCCAAGGAATATACTACACATATCAAGGAAAATCTAATCAACTCAAGGATTGAGCCCTTTCAGTTTCCTCATACCAAGGTGGAAGCAAAAACAAAGACTGCAACTAGAACTACACCAAACCCAATAACTCTCCTAGTTCGGAAGTTTGATCAAATGAACACTTAGTTTGTCCAAAGTTGGAATCATATTATGAACAGGTTGACAACATTGGAAATAAATCATTCTACTTCGAGACCTCGGTGTTTCAGACAACCAAACACAAGTTGTAAAACAAGGCTTCAATGGGAGGAAAAGTCTCTCGACACATTGAATATAGTTGGAATGGTCAATACAGAAGAATTTACATGGTGTTTTCCTTGTAATGAAGCACATTCAAAAAATGAGTGCCTAAGACGAACAGAGGAATAAGGTTCAGGCTCTGCAAACCAGATGAATTTCCTTGATACAAACTTTTCTCTTCAAGACGATGAGTATGTGCAAATTACACCAGAGCAACTTGAGGAGGTTGTGAAAATGGGTTCCAGAAAGGGGTGGCTCAAAGCACTAAATCAACTATATGAGAATACCAAAAATGAGTTGAGGAAGAAAAAAAAATTGACATACACAAGAAGAAATAGAGTTCAAGTTCCTCCACCACCAACTTTGGTGCCTCCACTGCAAGCAAAAGAGGATCTACCTCATGCAATAAAAGAATTTTATCCACCTCCTCCATTGCCAATGCACAACATGCTCCCAAAACCCATGCCAACCAATGAAGAAATTGCATTGAATATAGATGTGTTGGCCATGATGGGGAAGATGAATATGTCAGTGCATGTAGTCAAAATGTGCAAGATCCCATATGTAAGAAGAGAAGTTCTGAAGGTCTTGAAGGTACCAGATGAATTAGAGGATCATCTTGTAATTTTGAACACCATTTATCATGGACAACAAAGATATGAAAACCCTCCTTTCTATCTTTCATTGAGTGTGAATGGTCTCTGATTGAATAACTACATGTTGGATTTTGGGGCTTCAGAAAATGTGATATCGTCGAAGGTCATGGAACAAATCGGTTTGAAGAAAACCCACCCATATGGAAATGTGTGCAGCACTAATTCAAAGAAGGTGAATGTATATGGTCTCATAGAATATGTGGAGGTGTATTTGCATGATTTCCCTCATATCAGCCTCATCATGAACATAGTGGTCATTGATGTTCCGGACGCTTAGGGCATGCTTTTGTCAAGAAGTTGGGTTGTCGCTCTGGGAGGTTTCCTTCACATGGATCTTACTCATGCGAATATTCCCATGGGGGGTGGAACATTTGATATTCTATATAGCTAATAGGTAGTCAAGAAGCATGTGATGGATCTGAATCACCCTGATTATCATAGTGATTGTGAGATTGATGTGCCACAATAGATCATTGAGTATGACCCTCGATATTTTCCTTTTGCACAAGAAGATTGCATAGATACATCACTTCCGAGGATGGACAAATACAAAGAGAATCTTGCAGAATTCAAATGGAAAGAACCAAGATCCATCAAAATAATCAAGAAAGATTAACCTAAGAAATATAAAGAGCGAGAACAAGCTATTAAAAATATGGTCAAGGAAGAACCACCTTCACAACCTTACATTGAAAATATATCTTACATTAACTTCAGTGAAGGGAGCCTTGCTCTCATGTGGGATAAGAAGAGAGGGGAGCCCAAGTATGATGAAAGGAACGGTGTTTTATGGCTTGGCCCTTACATCGTCAATAAGAAGTCGGAGAAAGGAAAATACTACGTGTATACCATGGATGGGATAAAGATGTCATTACCAGTTGATGGGTCTCTTCTCTGACCTTACATCAAAGGAACCTGACCTCTTTAGGCCCCAAGCCCCAGGTAAGTAGGTATGTCATTTGCTTTCCCTTGCACTTGCATTTTCTTATATTTGCACGTCATATCTCATTTTTCATTTTTCTCTACTTGCATTATTGCATAGTTTCTTTACATCATTTGCTTTCATCATATTACATGTTAGTTTAGAAATTTTTGAAAAAATGAAAAATTTTCTTTTAAAGATTAGGTGAAATTTTGTTTTTTGTATCATATGGACAAAGGGTGAGTAAGTCACCCTCAATATCCATTGTTTGATTGTTTTAGTGTGTGTAGGCACAAGTATTACTAGGATATGTTGCAGTTCTCATGCACTCTACAACGATCATATGTCCCCAAGTAGGAGCCAGATGTTATCCCCATTCCTAGGGATAACTAAAGAGATGATGTATCGAGGTCCTTAGGTTGCATACATGGAGTACCGAGAGGTAGATGAGTAGGCATAGGCCCCTATAATACCACACATCACCATCTGATCGATGGAAGTGGCATCCACCACACCCAACTAGGCCCACAAAGGACAACAAGTCTTTCTTTATGAGGTGACAAGTCCAATATTGTGGTAATCATCATTTTAATATTTGAAGCATTTCAACATGTTGCAAAGGATCCTTTCTTGATTTTGAAAACATTTGCTTGAAATTATGCCTTTTTCCCTATTTCACCTTGGTGAGTGTCATGGTTTCCTAGTAAGTAGCAACCCTTAGGGAAAGGGTTGCTATTGGGGGTCTCCTTGAAGTGTCATCGTACAATTTTCGCTCATACTTGTCACCTTCCATCACTTATTCATCTCTGTTTCCCCGTGTTTTCGGTTTTCGATCTTATTGACCCAAGAAGGGCATGTACCTCATTTCATGGGAAGAAGGGGTTGTTAGGCTCGAAGGTGTCCTAGCGAAAACATCATGCAATAGAGGCTCACCCTGGGATCCTGAGAGCATTGAAACACTTCTCAAAAAAGTAAGGGACCCATAAAATAAATAATTAATTAATCAATAACACTTTCCAAGGTAGAGTGTTTGTGGGCTATGCATTTCCTTTTTAGTGCCCCTTATTGTCTTCAACATGGAAAGGCATGCAAACCAAGGTAGAGTGTATGTGGGCTATGCATTTCCTTTTTAGTGCCCCTTATTTTCTTCAACTTGGTGACACATGCAAAATAAATCATTAATAAAAGGGCTTGGAAAAATGTGCCTTAGAAACAAAAAGAGGAAAAGGATGTGACTAGCCCTCAACAAAGGCACCCATAAATGAGATAATGTGAGCCATTGTATGTCATGAAACCCCATACCTAGAATTCTAACCCCTTCCACCTCACATTCACTACATGACTTAGAAATTTTTATCCTTGGGAACATCCCCTACTTGAGGATTCGTTCACCCAATAGGGCATTATGACACCCCTCCCATATCTAAATTTGGCAAATTGTATAAGGCCTTTGAGCCTTTGTTTATTTTGAAAAGGGGGGATATGTTGCACATGTTTGGGTGGTTCTTTTATTAGATATGGATTACTTGGAATGATATTGTGACTTGTGGACCCTTGGAGGTTGTACTTGTTTGTCTTTGCAGAACCTTCACAAGTGAAAGTTTGATCATGAAGGCACAAGGTCACTTGGACCTTCATTTGGGGCCTGAAGCCCACAGGTTGGATGATGTGCCCCCTTTATTTGGACACATGGATGATGAACATTTCATTTGGAGTCATGATAGGACACCTTGGAAAATGAGACTAGTGCCCCCTTTTCCCAATGTTTGGCATTGGAGGCTCAAGGGGTCATCTCCTAGGGAATGACATCATACTTGGAGGGCTAGGGTTTGGTGGTGTTTGACGATTTGATGATGACTTGGTACATCTAGATGAAGGAATTCCCTTGCACATGAAGGTATTTCCTTTGGAGGCCCAATGTATCCCTCAAGAACCTCAATGTCTTGATCATTATGCCAAAATGTCACCCCTAAGGGGTATGACATCATCATTTAGGGTTTTCTTCATTTGTAAATTTTTATTTTATGTTGTAAATGGAAAAAGGGAGGAGGTCTTCCTCCCTAATTTAATGTTTAATTTGTTAATTGTGGACAAAGGGTTTTAGGTGACCTCATATAAATAGAGGTCACCCCTTTGTCATTTGAATATAAGTCACTTGAGAATTACATAAGTGTTGGCTGAAATTTTCACCCTACTTGGGAAAATCACATGTCTCTCTCTCTTGTGCTATTGGATGCTAGTACTTGTCTTTTGGTGAAGGAATATAAGGTGCTACCTCTTGGATGCTTTGTTCTTGATCTTGTGATGGAATATTGTTAGTAAAGAAGGGTTTATCTTGCTAATTCTTGGACTAGGAAAGGAATTTATGCTTTGTGTTGTTTCTTTCTTGGTTGCAAGGTTAATTTTCTTAAGCTCTTGGAGGATTATAAAGGCATACACCCTCCACTAAGATCTATCATCATTGTCTTGGATAGTCTACTTTTGCAAAGTTTGTTAGGAGTAAAAAGGCTTACACCCTCCTAGATTTACCTTGCTAGTTTTGTTTTCTCTATGGAGTAAAAAGGCTTACACCCCTAGATAAGTAACACAACTAGCTCTTACATAAGAGACCCCATAACCCAATTTATAAGGAACTAATCTAATTTGCATTGGAGATATAAAATCATTGCATTGGTATACATGAATTGTTGAGATATTGAAATTGTCTAAGTTGGAATTGATTCTATATGGTATAAGCATTCTTGTGCCCTAAGGGCATCTAGCTTGGATAAATAATTCTCTTTTCTGTTATAAACTAGTGCTACAGTCTTTTATCATATTTTACTACTCCTTCTATCGCTGAAAATTGCAAGTAATTAGTACTAATTATTCTTCTTGTTAAGGGATTTCATTTGAGTGCTTTGCTTGTGAATTTCAGTCACTAGAACTTGCTGATGTAGAAAATGTTTGATACAGCCACAAGGCTGCCCTAATATATTGTTGATAACAAATTTTTGGAGCCCTATTTTTCCATCAAAATTTGAGTTTAAGTATTGGAATATTATCTCCATGTTTGAGGCTTGATCATCCAATAATCATTTGTTGTTTTTTATGGTTAAGTGTGCAGTTGTTATAACTTATTATTTGTTGTTGTAAATATGATATATGCTACAGTTCTGGGACATAAATCTTATATTGTTGATTCCCCATTGATTAGAGGCTTGGTTTATCATCAATTGTCTTGTTCTGGGTAGGGATAACATTGTCTTGCAGGTGCACAACACTTAGCAACCATTTTCCCTTCCACAAGACTCTTCTTCAAGCCCTATCTTCATCTCCAAATATGACCTATAGAGGATCTATTGATAATTCTATCACTTTCCATTTCAATTCCCTTAGGGTCACCAAGATTCCCCCCTTATGGTGACTTATCATCTAAGGTGACAATGGATAGGTACTCTCGTAGTTGTCACACTTCTGTGGATTGGGTTGGGCTTTGCCCAATCTACAAATTGTGTGATAACGACATCATCTGATTGCATAATGGGAAAAAGTCCCCCTTTCTTACATTGACCTCTCTTTTATAGAATAAAAGAGACTTTTCAATTCTCATGATTGTTCATTACCTATTTATGACTTTACATATTACTATTTTGTGATATTCTAATTTACAATATCTTTGGGTTAATGTACAAAGATGAAATACAAAATTTTAAGTAGATTTCTTGGAGGCTACTTATTCTATATAAGAATTCCACAACTCCTAGATCTTGAGGACTTATTCCAGCCGATTCAGCTGCATCTTCTCCAGTTTTATCTCCCCGTCACGTACCTTTTGAGCTACTTCTTTGTTTATCTCTTTTTCAATATTCTTTATATATTCATTGGAAGAAGTAGCTTACTTAATCTATTTGATCAAGTATCTATTTAAGACATATTTTTTTACCTCCTTGATCTGGATGATTTCTTCTTTGGTAGCATATTTGTCTTCTACCACCTTCTTGAGCCTTAATTCACTCAGACCAGCATCATCCAACTTGTCCATGATTTACATTCCAAAGTCTTCTAACATCTCATCTGCAAAGTTCCATATTCTAAAACAAGCTTTGGTGGCCAGTTCCTAAGCTTCTTGGACCTCATCAAATATTGCTCCAAAGGAGTCAAATAATATCTAGTCTTTTATTGTTTTGCTTCACATTGTACCTAGGTAGAGTTTTAGGTGTCTTAATGCAATTCCTACTAATCCACCACCTTGTTGAATGCACATTGAGCAATTTTGTACTAGCTCCTCAATTCATTTATCTATTCATGCAATGTGATCAAGTCATTATGATGTCTTTATATATCATTCAATGTATGAAAGAAATGTGTCTATGTTTTTCTTAGGTATTCATTGACCCCAACAACTTCTTCCTATACATCCTTTAAATAAAGTGTCTCCTGGTTGTTTTCCTTCATGACACAATCCATTTTCTGCAACTTGTGTCCAAGATCTAAGATTTTGTGCTTCTGTAGTTCGGAAAGGTTAACCTACTCTTGGTGCTCTTGCTTGAGGTTTTCTACTTCTTGTGCATGCACATTTTTCAAATTATTCACCTCAATACTGTGAAAATACTCCTTTTCCTTCATTTGTTGCACAAAACCTACCTCCATTTGGTTCTTTTTTTAGTTTTGGTTGCTCTTTTAGCAAAGATGCTTGGATTTTGCAAATGTATAGAGCAACACCCAACTCGATAATGTGATGGAATTAGCCCCTACAAAAGCATGTAGGGTTGAGGTTGTCTCCTCAAAATTCTCTTTAGGATCATCTCCCAGAGGCCATGAGATGAATCTCCCTCTACGTTTTGTACTTGGGACTTCTTTAATCCTTGGCCTTTTGCTTTATCTAGTGATTGTTTTTCTTTTAGATTTGCTAAAGAAAAAGTCCCCTAATGCAAACAAATATCTTCATAAACATCCACATATGAAGTGGTATTGTTGAAACCAACTGGCAGAGTATTTAATGGGGTGCTAGGGTAGATAGGAGTGTCCAGCAAAGAGACTTTTTGTGATGAGCTTGGAGTGGTATGTTTTTGCTGATTTTCTTGTAACTCCATTGCTTTAGCCAACTTTTCTTCCCTTTTCCTGGCTTCTTCTTCTCTCCTCTTCTCTTCTTCCTTTGCTAATTCTTCTTATTTTTTCTTTTCTTCTTCTTCCTCTTGTTTCTTCCTAGTTTCATATATTTCATTTTCTTCCAAGGCATTTTTCAATTATTCTTTCTCTTTGGTAATTTGGGATTTCTTTCTCTTTTCTTCTTGAGTTATATCCTAGGCTATCAATTGTTCCCATTGCTCCTTTATTTCTTTCCCTTTATCTTCCTCATCCAAGTGTAATTTCTCCCTCTTTGTTTCATCCTTAATTCTAGTTAAAACCTCTTCAAAGGACATAGCTCCTTGAAAAATGTCTTCTTAAGGATCTATTTTAGGTTGGGTTGGGTGCACTAACCCTACCGACTTGAGGTGACTTTGGAATACTCCCTTTGGTTCATGTTT
>ML805372.1:163795-177589 GCA_009831015.1 Picea engelmannii | reverse complement strand
GCATCAACCATGCACCAAATATGTACCAAACATGCATCAAATAGACATAAACTATGACTCATCAAGATGTACCAACATCATCAACTATACACCTCATGTATGTGCCAACTCATCAACTACTTGTCTCAACCATCTACCCAACATGTACCTCAACCATATACCAAATACATATACCAATATAACCATCAAAAGTTCTCTAGCAATACATCACACTATCCATAACCAAATGCCATAAACCATTACATCAAACCATGTGCCACAACCTCACTGTTATACAACATCTATCTGTAACATACCTCAACCAAAATACCTCATCAATTTCATCATCCAAATATGATTTGTAACTCTGTAATAGACCTGGTGTAAATGATCACATACCTGAAAACCTTCCTTAACTTTAACAACAAGAGACTAGCATTTTATCAAACTTTACTTTAGTCTCACATGACTAATTTTGGATTAGTCAACAACCCTAACTTGCAATAATCATAACTATGTACTTGTAATGAATAAAGATCTGAAAATGGTACACAATGTTCTTCAGTGTCTTTTATGCAATTCCCCCAGAATTCACTACTTGAAACCTCTCAGAAAAGGAGTTATAGAAAAAATGGCATACCTTGTTGAATTTTGGTTTACTCTAGAGATCGAACTTGTAGAGAATGCCCCGGACAGAATATTTGTTTTATAGATCTGAAAATGGTACACAACATACTAACTACTGTAATATAATCAATAATTTTTGTCTTACTGAATTTGGATCTGTTATGAAGAAGTTATGACGTTTTTACCTGAAACACTTGTTTTAGACTAGTTTCAGGACTAGCCACAAACCTTATTTTCCACGGAGTGTAACTCCCAAAATAAAACAACCCACAAGCTGAAATTTGTATCACTGCTACTTGGATATGTTTCCTCAACAACCTCCCAATTTCATGGTCTGAATCATTCTAGAAAAAAAATTATTGCGAAAATGGTGAGATGACCTGTAAATAACATACCTTAGAAAGCATCATCAAAAGAATTTATCCTCTCTTGAATTTCAGCCTTATTTACTTCACCTTCCCTATGAAATTAGGCTTATATATCCTTTGGTTACCTCAGTCACTTGTAGATATTCAGTATGTTCAAGTGTGATTAAAATGAGAGAGTCTTGCCTCTTATTTATGCTTTCATGTAGCTTCCTCAAGGGGTTACCTTTTAACCATCTTACCCCACTTTCCTTATTTTAGGGTTAACCCACTTCTAACCACTTGTACACTTAGTAATTTCTCCATTAAATTTATTATTTAAATCATTTATTTTGTATCCACTTTGACTTATAGTACACTCATCACTTCACTTTACCTCAAGGGGTTTCTAGATGACTCATGAGGGTTCTCCAACTTCACATGGCCATAACTCTCTAACCGTGAGGAGTTATGTGATGTTCCACATACCACCGGAAATGGAATGACATGTAATATCCATATAGAATATTATTACCTAAAAATATATCAAAACTCATACCATTATCCATCAAACAAACTTGGGTCCATTACCCAAACCTTTCTCCAACTTCACATGGCCATAACTCTCTAACCGTGAAGAGTTATGTGACGTTCCACATACCATCGGAAATGGCATGACATGTACTATCCATATGGAATAGTATTACCTACAAATATATCAAAACTCATACCATTATCCATCAAAAACACTTGGGTCCATTACTCAAACCTTTGTGCTACCGTAATTTGCTACCGGACTTTCTTCAAGGGTTGACATCAATGACAACCAACCCAAATAATCAACAATATCCCCCTTTAGCATTGATGGCAACACTTTGATGCAATACTGAATTCATATCACTCATACTCCCTCTATGACCATTTCTCCCCCTGGAACCAAGCCTTTGTGCTCTTTGTCCAAGCATTTACCTTTGCATATGATAAATCTCTCTCCCTTTGTCATCAATGGAAAAGGTATCTTTCCATCCGGGGATGCTCCCCCTAACTGAACTATCCTTGGGGATACTCCCCCTGACTGAACTCTTCCTGAAATTGATCTTCCAACCTAAATTGTCCTCTTTATGGTGCTTCCTTGTGTAAATCTAAGACATATAAGATAAGCATTCAAAAGCATTCATTTTGGAGTAGAAATTACTCAGAGTCTCTGGCGTAGATACACAAAGGCTTCCCGTTTAAGCAGTTTTGTAAAGATGCCTTCCACTTGTTCTTTTATGCCCACATATTCAACTTTGATGTTCTTCTCTGTAACTTGTTCCCGTAGAAAGTGATACTTGATTGGAATGTGCTTCGTCTTGGAGTGCATCACCAGGTTCTTTGAGATATTGATGGCGCTTGTATTATCACAATAGATTGGAATGGGATCATCATACTCAACCTGTATATCTGTTAGAGTTTGTTTCATCGATAGAACTTGTGTACAACATCCTATTGCTGCAATATACTCTACCTTGGTTGTAGATAAGGATATTGATGATTGTTTCTTGCTTAGCCGTGATACTAAACACTCACCCAAGTAGAACGTTGCTCCACTGGTGCTTCATCGGTCATCAATTCAACCTGCCCAATCTGCATCTGTGTAGGCAATAAGTGATAGATCCTTTCCTTTTGGATACCATAATCCAAAATCTTATGTTCCTTTGAGATATCTGAAAATCCTCTTTACTGCTAATACATGTGATTCCTTTGGTGCTACTTGAAATCGTGCCACCGTTCCAACTACCTACATTACATATGGTCTTGATGTTGTCACATATAGTAAGCTACTAATCATTGACCTGTATTGCTTTTGGTCTGTAGACTTTGAATCATCATCTTTTCTCAACTTGTAACTAGTTTGCATAGGAGTGGTAACTAGTTTGCAATCTTCCATTATGAACCTCTTTATCATTTCTTTGATATACTTAGTTTGAGAAATAAAAATTCCTTGGTTGCTTTGACATATCTGAAGACCTAGAAAGAAGGATAGTTCTCCAAGTAATGACATTTCAAATTCATTCTGCATATCCTTTGCAAATTTCTGGCTTAAACTGTCATTAGTACTTCCAAAAACAATATCATCAACATAAATTTCAATTAATAAAATGCTACCTTGAGTTACCTTGATGTAGAGGTTGTTGTTTGCGCTTCATTTCCATAGTTCATAGGGAGTTTTGTCATTGTTGTTTTTTAGCATTACTCTATTTTGAATGTGAACTGTTGTATGCACTGCATGTGTCCAAAAAATATCTGTCAATTTGGAATCCATTAGCATTGTTCGAGCCATTTCCTATATAATTATCATCCATTATGATAATGTTCCTTTGTCTCTAAACCACTCTCTGAACCAATCTATGAATCCATGCTCTTTTCCATTGTCATATATCTGTCCAAACCTGCTAAGTGTTCTTACAAATTCATCTATGTCCATACTGTCCAAGACTCTACTTGCGCAATTGTCCATAATGTTGACCCATTTATCACTATACTATCATGAAGTCTTGATTAATATATCAAATTGTACTTCTGCTAACTGACTGCTCTGGATCTGTCTTCTCAAACTCTACAAGCTACTCGAAGTATGGTTCTTTGGTCTATCACAACTATCGCATAGACTCCCCCTATCTAATATTCATATTACCTGGGAGTCCCTAAACCGGATGGCTCAAAACAATTCATGCTCTGATGTGTATTCATCATCATCTTCATTGGTAGATTCATCATCTCTCTGATCTCTGACTTCTTTCTTTCTGTCTGTGGATTCATCTTTCACTACAATGCCTGAAAGTACAATCTCTTGAACATGTTCCTTATTTACATGTCCTTCTTTTCTTTCATTTATTTTCCAAACCTTTATGTATCTGACATCTTTTATTTTCTCTGTAGAATTTTATTCATCTCATTTTATTTCCAATCTTGCGATCTTTGGTACCTGGCCTTTGTTCACATGTTCTTCCTGTTTTCTTATCCATACATTCTTATATCTGATATCAGTGTTCTCTTTCATGGAAGTATCGATCATGCTTATACAATCACTAGCTATGTGTCCATAGTTATGACATTTGTAACATTCAATGTTACATGGGGGCACATAGGCACTTCTTGTCTGAACATTTCTTTTATAATCCCTACAATTTGCAACCTTATGTCCAAAATTAGTACAATAAAAACAATGACCATAAAATAAATTTTCATACCTGGGAGTGAATGATCTTATTTGTGGTGTATTCCTTTTGAATTTCTACCTTGACTGATCATGATCATGATTGAAGCTTCTTTGTGGCTTGAACATGGATGGTCTTCTTGAAGATGTATCTTCAATAGTTTTCTTAGATTCTGGTTGACCATGATTCTTTCCTTTGAGTACTGCTGCATAACTCTTTCTATTTTCTTCATTTTTCTTTTCTAGATACCTAGAGTGCTTCTCTTCATTCTCTATAATTGATGTGGATGTTTCTGTCTCTTCAATGTTCTTGTTGAGCTTGACGATTTTACTTCTTAATGTGACAACTTCTTCTTCAAGCTTCTTGACCTCTTCTTCAAGCTTCTCAACCTCTTCTTCTTTCTTCATTATCTAAGACTTCATTACTTCTCCTGTTCTTTTCGCTTCTCCAAGCTGAATTTTTAATGTGATTATTTCTTCTTCAAGTCCTTTCTCTTCTTGACCAAACTCTGCCTCAAGCTGGTTTAGATCGTTATTTCTTTCCTTAAGATGATCTATCAATATCTTCTCTCTCATTTTTGCTTCTTACTTCTGTGCTACTATGTTGGCTTCCAAACACTTCTTTTGATATTCAAGATTTTCTTCGATCTTTCTGGCTTCTTCTAGTTGACTTCTTAAGTTCTAAATGACTTGTTGGGCTTCTTAAAAAATGTGAACACTTTCCTTTTGTTTCATCAGTTTTTTCTTGAGTGACTTATTTTCTTCTCTTAGTTCATATAAAGCACTAGTCAATTCTCCTTCATAATTGTCTTCCTTTTCAATTAGTTTTTCTGTCTCATTTCCTTCATGGCATTCTATTTCAAGATGTCTGCGTTTTTCACAATTAAAGAAAAACAACATACCTCTGGTGATTATTTACTCTTCATCTTTTGAATCTGTTTGACATGGTGAACATAATTCTTCTTGATCTATATCTGCATCTTCTTTGGCATTTTCTGAATATGTGATGGGTGAAGTATATATGTCATGTAACTTATCCCAAAGTTATTTGGCTGATGAACATTTACCAACCTTTTCTCTTACCTGATTAGGTAATCCTTCCCAAATGAAATCCATTGTTATTTTATTATTATTATTCAATTCCTTCTTGGATGCAGTCTTTGCCCTTTTTGAATTATCATATCCTATAACAACTGGTAACCAAATATAATTTCCGTGTGCATGTAAAAATAATTCCATCCTTCTGCTCCACATCTCATACTTTAAACCATTCTGACCATTAAACATTGGTACTCCATTCTTAGGATAATCCATGATCTCCTTCCAGTGGTTAAATTGTTTCCTGAAGAAACCTTCTCTAATGCCAATTTTTGGATTACTGAGAGGGAGGGTGAATCAGTAATAGTGCAATTTAATCCTTTTTCACCATAAAATGCAAGTGTTATATCAATGTAGCATTATCATCCAATAGTTGCAGAGTAAATAAACAATGAACAAATGAGCAATCATATACATACACAGTACACCAGTGTTTTACGTGGAAACCCAAAGCGGGAGAAAAACACGGAATGTTTTTTCTTATATGTCTTTAAGAATTACATTCATTGGAAGCACCAACTTCCTTTGTTTTCTAGTTGTAACTAGAAGGAGGCTCCAACCCCTTATTTTCTCAGGCTACAACCTGAGGGAAGCTCCAACTCCCCAATTTTCTGGCTACAACCAGAAGGAGGCTACAACCCCCTATGTTCTTTGGCTACAACCAGAAGGTGGTACAACCACATGTCATTTCCCCATCCAACCTCCCTGAAATATAAGTAGAAATATGGAACCACTGTCACACTATCACTGTGAGATATACTGTTGTAAACCCATACCAATCAACCTGTAATCAACCTGTACCACAAACAAGTGCATCAACCATGCACCAACCTGTACCAAACAACCTGTAATCAACATGTACCATAAACAAGTGCATCAACCATGCACCAACCTGTACCTCAACCTATGCCATCAACGAGTGCATTAACCATGCACCAAATATGTACCAATCATGCATTAAATACACATAAATTATGACTCATCAAAATGTACCAACATCATCAACTATACACCTCATGTATGTGTCAACTCATCAACTACTTGTCTCAACCATGTACCCAACATGTACCTCAACCATATACCAAATACATATACCAATGTAACCATCAAAATTTCTCCAGCAATACATCACACTATCCATAACCAAATACCATAAACCATTACATCAAACCATGTGCCACAACCTCACTGTTATACAACCTCTATCTGTAACATACCTCAACCAAAATCCCTCATCAATTTCATCATCCAAATCTAATTTGTAACTATGTAATAGACCTGGTGTATATGATCACATACCTAGAAACCTTCCTTAACTTTAACAAAAAGAGACTAGCATTTTATCAAACTTTACTTTAGTCTCACATGACTAATTTTGGATTAGTCAATAACCCTAATTTTAAATAATCATAACTATGTATATGTAATGAATAAAGATCTGAAAATGGTACACAATGTTCTTCAGTGTATTTTATGCAATTCCTCCATATTTCACTACTTGGAACCTCTCAGAAAAGGAGTTATAGAAAAAATGGCATACCTTGTTGAATTTTGGCTTACTCTAGAGATCGAACTTGTAGAGAATTCCCCACATGGAATATTTGTTGTATATATCTGAAAATGGTACACAACATACTAGGGAATTTACTCTAACCAATACTTTTGGTCTTACTAAATTTGGATATTTATGAAATTATGACGTTTTTACCCGAAACACCTGTTTTAGACTAGTTTCGGGACTATCCACAAACCCTATTTTCCATGGAGTGTAACTCGAAAAATACAACGAACCACAAGCTAAATTTTTTATCACAACTACTTGGATATGTTTCCTCAACAACCTCCCAATTTCACGGTCTGAATCATTCTAGAAAAAAATTTATTGCGAAAATGGTGAGATGACCTGTAAATAACATACGTTAGAAAGCATCATCAAAAGAATTTATCCTCTCTTGAATTTCGGCCTTATTTGTTTCACCTTCCCTCTGAAATTAGGCTCAGATATCCTTTGGTTACCTCAATCACTTGTAGATATTCAATATTCTCAAGTGTGATTAAAATGAGAGAGCCTTGCCTCTTATTTATACTTTCATGTAGCTTCCTCAAGGGGTTACCTTTTAACCATCTTAACCCACTTTCCTTATTTTAGGGTTAACCCACTTCTAACCACTTGTCCACTTAGTAATTTCTCCATTAACTTTATTATTTAAATAATTTATTTTGTATCCACTTTGACTTATAGTACACTCATCACTTCACTTTACCTCAAGGGGTTTCTAGATGACTCATGAGGGTTCTCCAACTTCACATGGCCATAACTCTCTAACCGTGAAGAGTTATGTGATGTTCCACATACCACTGGAAATGGAATGACATGTACTATCCATCTAGAATATTATTACCTAAAAATATATCAAAACTCATACCATTATCCATCAAACAAACTTGGGTCAATTACCCAAACCTTTCTCCAACTTCACATGGCCATAACTCTCTAACCATGAGGAGTTATGTGACGTTCCACATACCACCGGAAATGGAATGACATGTAATATCCATATAGAATAGTATTACCTGGAAAAATATCAAAACACATACCATTATCTATCAAACAAACTTGGGTCCACTACCCAAACCTTTGTGCTACCGGACTTTCTTCAAGCATTGACATCAATGACAACCAACCCAAATAATCAACAACCATAACCTTTTTTAATTGGAAGCTAGGAATGTAGAGTTTCCATCCTCCACCATCTAGTAAGAAATCTCCCTTACAACAAATTTATCAAGTATATGCTTAGGGAGAAGGTATGGGGCACTTGCACAACCATAGATTTTAACATAGGTATAATATTTTCCTATATACCAATTGCCTTTATCATTACTGACTTGAATGGATTTTTGGGATAACCTCAAATGGTTTTGGTTGTATATCATAAGATATAGGGGTAATAGAAAATTATCATAAATATCATAAAAATGCATCCTATAGTTGTTTTCCCACAACTGAAAAAAAAAATAAGCATGTATAAGGAATGAAGTGGGGTTCCAATACCAAACCATTCCAGGAAAACAATTTGAAGCACATACAACATCTAGTAAATAAGAAGACATAAAGAAACTTGATTGTTTTGATCCTGGTACTCTTTTTGTTGTCTCAAAGATGTTGATGGATCGTAGTTGTGCCCAATTGAACATATGCCCCTTCTCGGCCACGTAATATTCTATCAGAGTCCATTCCAAATTGAAATGGGTTCAGTTCTCTTCTCCATACAATCGACATATCATGGAGGAGAGCAATTGGTAGGGTTCCTTCATATGTTGTATCAAATACAGTCTGTATTATTTCTAAGCGAATGACACACCTTCCTCCCACCAATATTAAATTGCTTCACACATAACTGGGTGTTCTTCTTTAAATTCCTCCAATAAATATTTTTCAAGAGGTGAAATTGGTTTAGGCAGTTGGTACCGTATGTGGTTGTCCTCTGGTTTTAAGGAGGCAATGGTTGCCTTAAGCTTGTTCAGTATTGTATTTGTCCCTTCATCCAGGTGTGAAAACACCCATATCTTCGCATCATTGGAAGGAATAATGGTGGTTCTATCTACTATAGCATATAACCCACTCTTTCTGATGTTTCGGTATATGCCTAGGTCATCATCTTCTAGTGAGAAATCTTCATTCAAGAAATTTTTATATAAGTCATTCTAGGTGGGGTAGCTACCCAGGCCATTATCATGGCTAGTATCCATTAATAGTAGGATTTTGGGACCTTTTCCTTGAATAGTAGGATTCTTTGTGGTTCATTTTCCTCTTTGCCCTGAAGTCCTTGACATGTTGGCCCTATACATCCCATTGAATTTTGAATAGTATAAGTATATATGAATTTACATACAAGGAGTAATAGAGCTATCTATTTATTAAAGATAGTAATTGTGTACTTGGATGTTCAATTCTGAAAACTTCAATTAACAATGAGAATACTCTTCATAGCACTCTTTTGCAATGAAAAAACAAGTGTTACTATGTTTAAATTAGGTTTTGTTTTTCACTTAAAACTTACCCTATACTTATGCATTCAACGCATGTATGTTCCATCTTGTAGCAGATGAGTAAATGTACAAAGCCATTAACGTTCTTCAGAGAACGCTGCTCAAAGCGATGCATTCGGAGATAAGAGTTTTCAGAAGAAAAAAAATTATTCAGGAGGTTTCACTTCAAGAGGGACTTCTGAAAGGATTTTGAGATAAGAGGTGTTTGGGGAAAACCTCATTGAGACACTCCACTTAGAAAGGAAGGTTATTTGGGAATTGTTTTGTTCTAAAAGACTTGCTCGAGGGATTATCTTCAGAAAGTTCAAGAACAAATGGTTGTCGATCAATCTAATGGAGATTCCACAAACAAATATTCAGGGCCTTGGGAACAATGCTTAAAAGGTTTTGTTAAGTGCGGGGAAGGATACGATCGTTAATCAACCAAGTTGGCCTATGTGTTCGAAAACACCGGTATTCCAACAGAGGACGAACTCCTTCAGTAACCACTCACATAACCAAATCAAAGATCAACACACCGATGTTTTCACGTGGTAAAACCCCTACGAGGAAAAATCCACGGCCGCAGCCAATGCGGCCACTTGGAGCAGTTTATTAATGCAAAGAAAAAGATTACAGAGAGATTTTACAAGAGAGTTTCTCACAATCGATCATCGGCAAATGACCCTCCATGCTCTTTAAATAGAGATCATGTACCAATCGGGTGTTAAGCCATGGATCAATGGCCATTAAGATCAAGGAGAGTATGAATCGTCAGATCACTCTATGTTGGGAACATATCATGACCGTCGGATTTCCTAACTACAAATGCATACTAATGCATACTAAAGAAACACACTTTTACCCAATGACATATTAGACCAAGTAGATGTTAACTAACTCCTAAGTGTCTAAATATCCTAACATCCCCCCTTAAGAACAACCTGGTATAGGATTGAAGGATTTACAATAGTGACACAATAGGAGAAGGAAGGAGGCATTAGAGCCTATCCCCCCTTAATGACAACTTCTTGAACTCCTAACATAGATTGAAGTTTGGAAAACTTCGCTTCTATAAGAGACTTTGTGAAAATGTCTGCAACTTGATCTTCCGTAGGGCAAAAGAGCACTTCAATAACTTAATCATGAATTAGCTTTCTGATGAAGTGCATGTGTAGCTCAATGCATTTGCTACGCTGATGTTGAACTATGTCTTTGGCGAGCTTGATGGCACTCTGATTGTCACACCAAAGGCTAGTCGGATGTTGGTGCTAAAATCCAAACTCTGAAAGGATCTGTCAAAGCCACGGGGCTTCCTGACTTGCATTTACCATTGCTCGGTATTCTGCTTCTGCTGAAGAAAGTGAAATAGCTTATTGTTTCTTATAGGCCCAAGTGACAGGTCCTGAACCAAGGCTGAAAACATAACCTGCAGTAGATTTCCGATCATCAGGGTCGTCGGCCCAATCTGAATCAGTGAAACCAACCAATAAAGGAGTCCCCCCTGAACTGTAATGTATCTCGAACTGAACTGTACCACAAACATAGCTAAGTATCCTTTTAGCTACTTTCCAATGGCTTTCATGGGGTGTTTGCATATATCGGGCAATAAGTCCAACAGCAAAGGAAAGATCAGGATGGGTATGAGTCAAGTATAAGAGGCTACCAACTAACTAACGGTACAGGGTGGCATCAACCTCAGGAGAAGTATAGGTGGCAGAAAGCTTGACTCCAGACTGGAAGGGAGAAGGGGTTGGTTTACAATCGTCCATGTGAAAGCGATGAAGAAGGTCACAAGCATAGTTAGACTGGGAAAGAAAAATTCCTTCATTGGTTTGAAAAACTTGGAGGCCAAGGAAATAGTGCAAAAAACCTAAGTCTGTCATTTCAAATTTCTTCTTAAGGCTGGTTTTCACATGGTTTAAAAGTTTTGAGTCACTATCAGTAATGATAAGGTCATCAACATAAAGGACAAGGATTATGAGATGGCTTCCTACTTTCTTGGTATAGACATTAGGATCAGAATGGCATCTAGAGAATCCAGTGGCAAAAAGAAAGCTATCCATTTTGGCATACTAAGCTTGGGGAGATTGCTTGAGATCATAAAGAGATTTCTTGAGGTGACAAACAAGGCTAGAGTCATTCTGGACATAGCCAGGAGGTTGTTCCATGTAGATTTCTTCTTGCAAATCTTCATGCAAGAAGGCAGATTTAACATCCATCTGATGGACCTCCCATTTATGTGAGGCAGCAAGGGCAAGAACAATGTGGATGGAATTCATTTTTTCTACAGGGGAAAAGGTTTCATTATAGTCAATTCCTTCAACTTGGGAAAATCCTTTGGCAACTAACCGAGCCTTGTGTCTTTCAACACTTCCATCTGATGCATACTTAGTTCTGTAGACCCATTTGCATCTAACAAGTTTTCTTTCTTTTGGAAGAGGTACAAGATCCCAAGTATCATTTTCCATTAAAGAACGATACTCTTCATTCATTGTTGTATCCCAATCTAGATGACCTGAAGCTTCTGCAAATGTCTCTGGATCATGAGTTTCTAAAACTTGAGACAAAAGAGAAGAGGCTTGCTGGAACTGTGAATGTGTCTGATGCTGATCTGAAGGATCACCGACAAGATCACTAGTTGTTTCTCGTGTTGAACGGACCCATCTAGGAAGCGGTGGAGCTGGTGCTGGTTCAGGTTCAAAGGACTCATCTGGAGGAGGGTGAGAAGGTGGAGGTGGATTTTCATCCTCACTATCATCATCTGAAGAAGAAACAGATCATAAGAAGGCACAAATGCCGAAGATGGATCGTAGGCTAAGAGATTTTCATCAAATTTAACATCTCTTGTAAGAATAATTTCATTACAATGTGATTGAAGAAGTCTGTAACCTTTGACATCTTCAGAATAACCAAAAAATATACACTTCTCACTTTTAGGCTGCAATTCTTTCCTTTTCTCATCAGGAATGTGAGCCCATGCTATACTGCCAAATACACGGAAGTGACTTACATCTAGTTTAATTTTAGTCCAAGCTTCTTCCAGTGTTATATTTTTAAGAGCCTTTGTGGGAGTGTGATTTACTATGTAATTTGCACAGTTGATGGCTTCCGCCCAATACTTTAGACTTAAGCCCTTAGATTGGATCATACAATTATTAGCCATTTCTTTTAATGAGTGGTTCTTTCTCTCAGCAACACCATTTTGTTGTGGTGTATATGGAACAGTGTGTTGCATTTGGATTCCCTGTGTAGTGCAGTAGCTTGTAAAATTATTGTTCACATATTCGCCTCCATTATCTGTTCTTAACCTTTGAATTCGATGTCCAGATTGTTTTTCTACAAGGACCTTGTAGGCCAAAAAATTGTCAAAAACTTCACTCTTGAGTTTTAAGAAGTAAACCCAAGTACGTCTGGAAAAGTCATCAATGAAAGTTAAGAAATACTTGCACCCAGAAAAAGAAGGAGAAGAATGTGGACCACACAAATCATTGTGAACAAGCTGCAAAGGACCCGAGGCGTGCCAAGAGGCACGTTTGTCAAAACTATCCCAATGATGTTTGTCGAGAACACAACTGGCACAAACACCATCTCTGCATGAAACAAGAGGAAGACCAGTCACCGTCTGTTGATTACATAGTTGCTGCAATGAGCGATAGTTTAGATGACCGAACTGCTCATGCCAAAGTTTGCTCAAGTCATCGCTATGAGCAACAAAAATTGATGAAAAAGTTGATGACCCAAAGTTGTCAAACTTGTACAACGTGGTAATATCATCAGCAATTCCAGTTGTAAGAACATGCTTAGGATCTTTTAGATCCTTGATTACAACTTGGTGAGGTGAAAACTCGACGGTTTTACCTTCACCCGAATGAGTGATTTAATATACTGATAGAAGGTTACAAGAAAGATTTGAAACACATAATACATCATTGAAATGACCATTTTCTACCTGAATTGTTCCAGATCCTACAACACTAAGAGATATATCATCACCAACAAATATTTTCTTGGTGTTACATTCATTTAGAGCAGAAAATATGGCTTTATCCTTAGCCATATGATAAGATGCTCCTAAATCAATAAGCCACTCATCAGAAGAAGAAGTAGTAGTAGAAGGTGTATTGAAGGAAAAACTAGAAGCAGAAAGTGCATGTCCATGAGAAGAAGAAGAAGAAGAAGAATCAATATTGATGTTGTGCTTCTTCATCGCTGCTTCTAAGGCTGCCATCTTCTTGAAACATTTGGACTCATCATGACCATCTTTATCACAAAAGTTGCAATGTATGTTAGTATTCTTACTTTTATATTTTGCTCATTTGTCACCATTAGGAGAAAAAGATGTCTGAGCGGGTTTGGGACCCTTAGGTTGTTTGTTGTTGTAGCGAGGATGTTGCTTCTTGGGATACTTGGGTTTATCTTTCTGCTAGGCAACTAAGGCTTTGTTGGAGGTACCTGCAGTGTTGATCACTCCAAGTTGTACAAGCTTATCTTCCTCTCTAATCAAAGAAGCAC
>ML805372.1:138148-154955 GCA_009831015.1 Picea engelmannii | reverse complement strand
TGTCTCTATGTGAGTTGCTTGAACACACACCTCATCAAGGTTAGTCAGATTAAACATCAATATCATATGACGTAAATAACTATGCAATCCTCCTATATATTTGAGAAGAGTTTCCTGGGTGTAGAGAGGTATACCAAGTACCACTGCTCTTTTTCAAAATTATTATGTGTATTATTGCACACTTTGTCCCTTACCTTGCCTCAAATTCTGCCAATCCATCATAGTTTGTTGCATATACCCTAATGGATAAAATTTCTTTTTAAGTGCTGAAATGAACTCATACCAAGAGGAAATGATTTTTCCTTTTGTGGCAAGATCCTCTTGAGATCTGCTCTCCCACCAAATGAGAGCAATCCCTCCAAGTCGGAGAGAAGCCAACTGAATTTTAACATCATCTTCAGTAAACTTTTGAATCCTACAATAAACTTCAATTTGACGGATCCAATTGTCCAATTTTTCAGCATTAAGCTCTCCATTATACATAGGTAATTCAAACTTAATATCAAGCTTTAAATGAGGCATATTAACATCAACTTTTGTTTTTTGTTTTTCAAATGGAGAAGGAATTGAACCATCAAGAAAAGATGGAGAAGTTGGTGGGGTTTTAGGAGGTTCCTCACCACCTCCTTCTTTTTTACCTTCTGTATGAGATGGTCCACCTTGTTCACCTTTATTTCGATCTTGATAGAGCTCCTCTACCATCGTTTGCATTCTCATGAAAGCTTTCAGAAATTCCCCTTCAGAAGGAATAGAAGAAGCTGCTTCTTCTCCTTTTGGTGAAGGCATCCTTCCTCTTCTTGAACCAATCTCTGGATCAAACTCTTCAAGTTCTCCTTCACAATGCGGAAGCTTGGACCTTGTTAACATAAACTCAAAAATGCACTCGTTAACCTTGCTCTGATACCAACTTGATCTGAAAATTAACTTGATCTAAAATTCAAGATCTTTTAACCATTATTTGCATCTGAATTTTTAATTGTTAACCACCTTTGTAATGCAAAATTAAAGAACATCCATCAAGCACATGAGCACATAAACATGTAAGCAAACCATCCATGAATAAGAATTGGTAACGGAGTTCACCAGACCCCCTGGCTACATCTCTGGGCCACTTTCCAAATGGGAAGGCCGATAGATTAAGTATTCAAATGCTTACAAAGTGAATTCGGAATTATGTCTATCATATACAGTAACAGACTTCAACAACAGCTGCAAGATGAAATTCTGAGACTTTAAAGTATGAACATGAATACCTTTCTGTGTATCTGAAAGATTTTGTGAGAAATTTTTTGTCTGGATGCCTGAATGCAAAAACTGAAGCTGGATCTATAATCCTTGTGAAAAATCGAGACTTTTGAGTATAAACTCGATATATTTCAAAACTGGACTCAGAGTGTCCTTCTTGGCACAACTCCCAAAATCTGTCTCTGATCCATACAGTGAGTACGGCCTCGAGATGTGTGCAAATCCAAAACCACCTCAATCCACGTGTAAAACCACCTTGGTTTGTGTGTAAATCCACCTCGGGTTGTGTGCAAAACCACCTCGATCCACGTGAAAAACACCTCGATCACTGTGCAAAACCACCTCGATTTGCATACCAGTCTCTGTCTGCATCAAAACTCCCCCTCGAGATTTGTGCCCATGGCTCATTTAAATAATGGAAGAAAAACCCAAAAGGGGGGCGTGGGCCATAGACCACACGCCCACCCAAATCCCACCAAAATCGGCAATTTTTAAGGTTATTCTGCCACCTCTCGCCACGTCTCATGGCGGTGGCGCATTGGTAGATGTGGTGGTTAGGGGGGTGGAAGTCCTGGGGTCAAACCCGCGGGCTTATACTCCCACCGCATATGTGATTTGATTTTGGCTTGGCGCGATTTGGTTTAACATATTGTATATATATTATATGGTTTATAATATGGCATATATGATATGGTATGGCGCGATTATGGTTTGGATAAATGGTTTGAATTTGGATATAAGTTATGGTTTGGCACTTACCCAACCATGGGGTCATGGTGGCCTTATCCTAAGGTCTTGGGTTCAATTCCCATAGCCCCAAATTACATTTTTTTTTAAAACATTTCCAACCATTTTTCACCATTTTAACCATCTTTGACGAAACTTCAACTACTGATATCTTCATCATATGGAGGTTGTTTTTCCCGAAACGAACGTCACCGAAAAGATGTTGACGAGATCTTCCACTTTGTAAGCTTAAATTTTCATTTTGAATACTTTAACTCTATCGAATTTTGAGATGATCCACCTGGATCGTCCACGGCCCCAGCCAACGCGGCCACTTAGAGCAGTTTATTAATGCAAAGAAAAAGATTACAGAGAGATTTTACAAGAGATTTTCTCACAATCGATCATCGGCAAATGACCCTCCATTCTCTTTAAATAGAGATCATGGACCAATCGGGTGCTAAGCCACGGATCAATGGTCGTTAAGATTGAGGAGAGTATGAACCGTCGGATCACTCTATGTCGGGAACATATCGTGACCGTCGGATTTCCTAACTACAAATGCATACTAAAGAAACAAACTTTTACCTAACGACATATTATACCAAGTAGATCTTAACTAACTCCTAAGTGTCTAAATATCCTAACACTATGAATGGAGAGAACATATGAATATATAGAGATAAATTAGGCTTGTGGGTAGGTTTAAGTTAGGCACCTTATGTTAATACCCCTTGACTATGCTTTCGAATAAACACTCCTTTAGAAGAGGGCCTAGAAGGAATATTATATAGGTTTGTATACTCTAGGAAGAAAATATCGACAGATTGAAATCCCAAAAGGGGAAAATCCCGATAGACCATTGGTCTTTGGTTTTCGGAAACTCATTGAAATCGTGTCAAACTAAACCTTTGATAACAAGTATCCGATAGAGAATATCTGATAGGCTATTCAATCTTTGAATTTCTGTGAATTCTTAATTATAATGGGGCTCATCTTCCCGATGAAGAGAGGTCAATAGAGATAACCTGATAGGTTCTCAGGTTGATGCACAAGCAAATGGTTGACCAATTAGGTAGTGATCTTCAAAGGAAGATTGAAAATTGTATTAGTTTTAAAAGAGGAACCATGAGGTTTCTGTACAATGAAAATTCAAGCATCACAACACCAAGTAGCAGAGATTGCATATGGTCATTGTTCTTCCCCTATCAATACCATAGATTAGTTCAAAACATGAGTATTTACCCATGTTTTTTCTATCTTACATAAATAATTAAGTCGAGGGGGGGGCTTGAATTTCCCTAGGAGAGAAAAATTCAATGAGAGGTTGTTGTAGGCACAACAAATGGCGACTCATTGGGAACAATTAGTTATATTTGTCTTACAATAAACCTTGAGACTGCATTAGGACATTAGGATCATGGTCTGTATGAATTGTAGGTTTATTACCCATACTGTGTGTTCCACATCATCTAGCTTTTCATATAAAAATTTGAGACAATTAACAATAGATTTTAGGTGCTCTTTTTAGTATCTTTTGTGAGCCAAAATGTGAATTTAGTTCATTTAGTATTATAATCTACACATTGACCTTATTAGGGTATGACACCACAAAGGGTTTATTTGTAATCGGCTTTGTGCTTATGTGTTTTACTCATCTCTCTTTTCTAGGCATTGCTTCACTACCAGGGAGCATCCATATCCCTGACAAAGTTTCCTCGTTATCCTACAAGCATGGCCCAGTTTCCACCAAGCGTCTATATCCCCAACATGTTTACTTGTATTTCCCACACAATTTGACATTTCTTTCAACTTCCTTTTTATTTAACATTTAGCTTAAACCTTATAGTTTTGTAATATAAACATTTATTGTGCAAATACGGTGTGATGGAAGTGGGGTGATACGAGAGTTGCTTATATATGTAGGCAAATTCAATGCTTGTTGTCCTCGTGGGTCTACATTTTAAAGGCTATGGCATGATCATTATATTTATGTGGAGTGAATGGAGCTTACAGATCATTCCTAGAAGGCACCTTTGGATAGAATTTGTCCAACGTTGTGAAAGGTCGCAAGCTTAGTATGAGAGTTATCCCATGGTTACAGATATACTACATTCAAGTGTAATCGGTTAGATATATTTTTCCACTTCACAACCTAAAGGTTTACTCTCCCCAGGTTACCACATTTTGTCTATACCCTTTAAATCCCCATGAATTGTGCATGATAATATTCCCACTTATGCGTGTCTAAAAAGTAATTTTACAGGGGAAACTTATTTCTCCAATTGTTCCATAACATGCAATCACTCTGCGCTTATTGGATTCCATGCAAACATATCAGGGATGATAAAAAAAAAACATGTTGGAAGCGAACCCTGAAAAATAATAATAATAATAAAATAATAAAACAAAAAAAATAAAAATTTGTAGAAAATAATTCTAAAGGAAATATAAATTTTCAAAGAAAATAAACATCAAAGAAACTTATTATGTACAAGACTATATCACCATTGATGATCAAGAAAAATACCTCTTGAGGATTTGACCATGGACTGGGAGTTCCTCAATCTCTCGTCCCAAGGTTTTTAGTTTGAAAGTTCCAAATCCGATTCCCTCATGAATTAGGTACACACCAAGCCATATTTGTTGAAACTTGGTGTGTTTCCCTTTGGTTTCATTGGATTTATCCCACTTAAGAACTAGGTCTCCCACCTGAAAGTCTTTATTTTTTACAGAGCTTTTATCAAACCAACATTTTACCAGTTCTTACTGTTGGTCTAGTTTTCTTTTGGCTTTTTCCATTTCTTCTTCTAACTTTAGGAGATTGTTTAAGCTATGTTGCATTACTGTGCAGTTTTATTCTTAGGAAGACTAGGACAATTTCATAGCAGGAAAGAATATATGAGTAGGAAATGTGTCTTCCTAACCGCATATTAAGAAAAAGGAGACTTTATATAGGAGGCTTTAGGTGTTACTATATAATCCCATAGGGCATTAGGTAAGGATAAATACCACCTTCTCTAATGGTCAATCACATTTTTCTTCAGGATTCTAATCATGTTTCTATTAGTAGATTACGCCAATTCATTTCCTTGGGGTAATAATTTGCAACATATGTAATCCTGATGTTCTTTTCTAGAGAATATTCAATCAATTTAATTAGGAAAAATATTTTGCATTATCAAACACCAAATACTGAGGAACACGAAACTTGGTAACTATATGTGATTCAAGGAAAGAAATCACATGATTTTCATTCACAACATTCAGAGGTATTGCTTTTGTCCAATGTGTAAAGTAATCAATAGCAGTCAAAATATACTTGTGGATCTTAGAGGAATTGGGATTGATTTCTCAAATTATGTCCAAACCTCATTGTTGGATTGGGTAATCAACTGAAACATGTTGCAAGGGAAATGCATGTTTCTTATCCCTTCCAACTAATTTCTGACACACTTCACATATTCTAGTGTATGCATGGGCATCCTTAAACACAGTGGGACAATAATATATTTCCCTAAGGATCTTCTGAGATATGGTGTCCCCTCCAAAATTTCCTCTAGTAGAACCATCATACAGTTCCTGTAGCACCTTTTCTGTGTCATATTTTTCAATTCATATCAACAAAACGTCATCACATTTCTGTTTAAAAAGGATTCCATTGACAAGCTGATATTAAGAAGATTTGAGTCTTAAGGCTCTTCTATTCCTTGGTTCCAAATCTTGGGGAGCACTACCATGGGTCAAATAATATTTCGTCTCATAGTACCAAGAGTTGGTAAGAACATGGATGTAGCATGTTTCCCTCTCAATTAGAGCTTCTTGATGATACACACTTTCTTCATTATCCTCTTTTTCAGTTGACTTTGTTGCCAATTTGCAGAGTCCCTTCCCTTTCACTAATTTCGCAATCTTGATCTCTAGGTCATACTTTTGTAGGGTTGTCATCTAATTAGTTCATTTCTCCCCAAGATCCTTCTGTATTAATACGTTCATTACTGTAGAGTAAGGTACCACTACTTTGGTTCAAGAATTCAACAGGTAAGGTTTAAAGTGTTTTACTACTTTGAAGACAACATATGCTATTTTTTACACCTTGATATAGTCAAGGTCTTCTCCTTGCAGTACAAAACTCACGAAAGCAATTGGGAAATCATTCCGTTCATTATTTTTCTGAGTAAAAACTACTACAAATGTAGTGTCAAAGAAAAATGTATATAGGATGAAATCTTTGCAGAAGTCAAGACTTAATAATGATGGAGATTTTGATATTTCCTCTATGATCCTATTGAACTATTCCTTTTCCTTGGTGCCCCCTTTGAACTCAATGTTTTTCTTTATCATATATTGTAGACGTTTGACAATTTCAGAAAATCTTGTAACAAATCTGCGTACAAAGTTTATTTTTTCAAGGAAGGATTGCATAGATTTTTTGTTGTGAGGAAATGGAATCTTAAAAATAAATTATGTTCTTTTAGGATCTATCATTATTCATGCTTTGAAAACAACAAACCCTAGGAGCCTTCCTTCATATACAACAAATATGGATTTTCTAGGATTGAGAGAGATACCATACCTTCTACACCTATCAAATATCAGCCTAAGATGGTGTACACGATCATTGTTTTTTTGAAAAACACATTGACACCATCAAGATACACTACAACACATTTACCAATCATCCCTCTGAATGTTATTTCCATAGCTCTATGAAACGTTTCTCCTACATTTATTAGTCCATAAGGCATTTTTGTGTATGCATAAGTTCCCCATTTGGTCCTGAATGCAATTTTGACCTAATCATCATGAGAAACTAGGACTTGATTATGTCCTAAGAAACCATCTAGGAGGGATAACATCTAAAATCCAAAAACACAATGTAGAATCTGCTCCATGGGAGGGACCGAATAGTTATCTTTCTCTCAAGCCCCATTTAATTTTTTAAATACTACACATAATCTTATGTCTCCATTTTTCTTCCTGAAATGTACTAAATTGGCTATCCATTGAGTGTGTCTGACATGGAAGATAATCTTAACATCCAAGGGCTTATTCGATTCTCCTTTCACGAGAGGTTCTAAATTTGGATGCATTTTCCTTAGCTTTTGTTGAAAGGTCTTGGTGTTAGGATTCATTGGTTTGATATGTCCAATTATCTTGGTGTCAAATGTTGTCAGATCATCATATGTCCATGCAAAAATATCCTTGTGTTCTTTGAATAATATTATGAATGCATGTTTTTCTATAGGAGAATGATTTGTACCCAGGTTGACAGTCTGAGGATTGGTATTAGTTCCCAAGTTGACCACCTCATATTGCATGGATGAGTTGTTGGTATTACACTTAGTTACCCTCTTGAATTTATCTTGCAAATCATATAACTTCTCTATATTCACCACTGGATTTGGGATGCCATTCACTAGAGTTCTTTTGTCTTCAGATGGTTGTCCCATAGGAATTCATGTTTGATAGTTCAGATCTTGTTCATGTTGTAGTTCATCAATGGTCGAGTCTCTAAAAGTATCTTTCATGTGTAAGAAACTGATGATCTATTGATCATCTTCAAATACCCTCCAATTTGTTATATTGTCATGTATTGAAGGCCTCTATAAAAATTCCATAGAAAAGTGTTAAGCAGTATTCCCTCTAATGGAATCAACTTAGATGTAACATTAGCTAAAACATCAGCATCATAATTCAGAGTATGAGGAATGAGACTAATATTAAAAGCATCATTTTTTTTTAATTAAATCCTATAACTCTTGCTAGTAGTGTTTCAAATGATTGGAAATGCAATGGATAGTATTTGTACATGTCTTAAGATAGTTTGAAAGTCACCAAACACTTTTAACAATTTCACTTGGAGATCCACTGCAATTTTTAACCCTTGAATTAGGGCTTCATATTCAGTAGTATCATTAGTGCATTGGAATTCAAGGAACACATGCACCTTCGTTAGACTTGGATCCATCAAAGAAAAGAGTCTACATATCCGTATTTGCACCGGGATTAGTTTCTACGTCTAAGTTAGTCTTTACATTTAGATTACCCTATATATGGGGGTCAATATCTTTTCTACCTACTATTTTACAGTCAATCTCAACAATCTGAGTGAAATGAAGGATTTCAAATTGCATATTTGATTCTGTGTATGTAGATATTTCAACAATGAATTCCCCAAAGAATTTATCTAAATTGTGATTCCCTAGAATTGAGTGATTAAACATTATTGGATCATTTGAATCATTTAGATATGTACAACATGCTTCATGTATCTTTACCTATCTAATCTTATCTGATTTTGTTTTCCATTATAGGGAAGCCACAAGCGAGACCAATCATTAGCAAAACATTCATTTAGAAGTGAAGACCAGTCTCTGATCAATAGAATTACATATGTTTCTGGGATATCTACTATAATAATGTCTATTGTTTGATGAACCTTTGGATTGGAAGCCAACCTTATTAACACATTCTCCAATTCTTCCATAACCCTGACACCGAATCTATCTAGCTGTATGATTTGAATATCATATTTTTCAGGTTTAGTATTTAAGTTTTCACACTTTAAATGGAATCACATTAGATGAGGCACCTGAATCAACCATACAATTATGGACATTCTTGTTAAATATTTCAAAGGTCGATAGGAAAGGGGGAATGGTAGATTTCAACCTTTTGCCAATATGAGAGGAATTAATAGCATATTTCTTTTTTACATTCTTTTTCCCATATTCTGTGTTCTTGGCGGCTTTACCTTTCTCCTTTGTTTCCCTCATGTTAGTGTCCTTACTTGAAGATTATCCCTGCAAAGTTTTAATAAAATTTTCTTGAATTTGATGCAACTTCATTAGCTCAAAAAGAGAAATGTTAGCTTTTGTCTTCTTCAAGTCTTCCACGAAGTCATATTCAAGGTTATTAAAAATAGGTGTAGGTGAGGATTCGCCGCCAATGGCAGTGGATTTCTAAGTTGTAGATGTATTTTGAGTGGGTTCAGGATTGGAAGGTGAATTTGATGTTGAATCCTTGCTTTTACTCCTTGTATTATAGGTGTTCTAAGACATGTGGATTTCCTAAAACCTCATCTTTGTCTCCTTCATCTAATTTGAGAGAAACATCCCAAAATGAATTGACTTATTGTCCTTAGGTTTCTTTTGTATCTTCTACTTGATCCTATTTCTCAACCTCCTCTTCTCCCTCTTCTTCATCCTTCCCATCTGTGGAGATTTCATTAGTAGAGGCCCAGTATTTAAACACCTTGAGGAATTCTTCCATTTTGATGCCCTTCATGGGTGGAGAGGTCTTAGTTGTAGGAGGGGTACTTTTCTTAGGAGGAAATTTGAAGAATTTCTTAGTATTTGAGGTACCTTATCCAACATTTATTTTCATGTAAATAATTCCAATTGAGATATTCTTTATAATCCTCTCTAGGATTTCCATATCCATAGAATCTTGATCATTTTTCTGTTTAGTGGATTTTGTTGGTGGCACTTCTTCTTTGTATCAGACTTCTCTTTATTTTCTTATGCTCCCGAGTTTCCTTTCAAGTTGAGCATGTTCTTTTCTACTTTTATGGCTTCTTTAAATGTTTATTCCAAAGTATCCTTCTCAACTCTCTTTACAAACAAGGCCATTGAAACGGGTAGGGATGAAGTGTAGAATTCAATCGATACACCATTAGAAGAATTAGAAGCAATTGAGATTTTGTTCATCAACAACAGAAATCACCGGTTAAAATCTTTCACCTTTTCTTTAGCATCCATTTTTATCCTGGATAACTCTAAGACTAGGATTTTTGAGGATTTATCATCTCCAAATTTTTTGGGTGAAAGTGGTCTCAAAATCATTCCAATTAGTTATTGATCCTTTCCTTAAAGAAAAATACCAAGTTGAAGCCTTACATTAAAATGTATAAGGAAAAAACCTACAAATTGCATCTTCATGCTCTACATTCATCAATCGTACAACAAGCATAAAAATTTTGATATGATCTACGAATGACTCTTTTTTTTCAAGATCAAATTTAGGTAAAAAAAATTCAAGATGCTTAGGTAAAGGATGAGGATCTCTTGGAACTGCAACAACATCCTACACAATCCATGGTTTATTGGCGAGTGGGTTGTTAGGTTGATTATCATTTACTCTAGCCATGTTTCAGGGACTTCCTGAATCATCACCTACAGGTTCTTCCTCCTCTGGTTCTCCTTCGGACAAATCTCTACGGGTAAATGGGGGAGAATCAAGAAAACTAGGCAGTTGACCACCACCAAAACACAAATAGTCTTCTAAATTCATTCCAGAAGAATCAGCTACACACAAAATGTTACCAAGTCGATAGTTGGGAGAATCGGTGGTTGGGATATCACTGTAGACTAGGGAGATGACATTGGTTGGTATATCAATTTGACGTCTTTGTCTTTGGGGGAGAGGAAATTCAATTAGTTCAAATCTGGTTCTTTTCCTTATACCTTAGGTAAGGATGAAAGAATACTTTTGAAGCTAAGTAATTTGTTCACGGTTGAGTGTGGGAGAACTGAAAATCATAGGGTCGATTGGAGGCTCATCTTGATCAAAATGGGTTTGCATATGCATGGATATCGAGGTAAGCTATGGTTCCAACATCTGGGTTTCTTTGTTGTTTGGAATGGGTATGGTTTCACGGGTTTTTACTAGCCATTCATCTTGATGGCCCTCCTTCTAGCGCCATTTTTGTTGATGGGTCAAAATTCCTTATCAAGCATGTAAAGGAAAATGCTTGATGGTAAGCCCCAATTAGGATCACTCTCATTTGGGATGGAAAATTCTAACCAGTATGTTGGCCCGGTTTCCACTTAAGGGTTTGTTAATAAAGAATATGAGGATTGAATGTCTTCCAAAGAATTCTTGTAAGAATTTGATTAAACTACTTATAATGGAATTAAAATTAACTATCCTAATCTATTGATATCCTATCCTGATCATGAACAAATCTAACAAGATGGACACAACATGAAATAATATTACTAACTACATAATTAGTTCATATAAATTAATATCATGTGAGAACAATAGGGTTGTAGATTAAATCACAAATAAAGTCATACTAGCATTGTAATGTTACCACAACATCCATTAGAAATCATGAATATATAAGTACTTAAAATGGTAAGCATAGAAGTATTTCATACGATTATCATTCAAGTAACTTATAAGACAAAAACACAAGAAGAATAGTCCCACGCATCCTTATGAACGTTCATCGATTCCAAACTGTCTTTTTCTCTTTATTTTCTCGTAAATAGTAGTATCATTTGATTGCATAATGGGCAAAAGTCCCCCTTTCTTACACTTAGCTCTCTTTTATAGAATCAAAGAAACTTTTCAATTCTCATGATTGTTCATTACTTATTTATGACTTTACATATTACTATTTTGTCATGTTCTAATTTATAATCGTTGGGTTAATGTACAAAAATGAAATACAAAATTTTAAGTATATTTCTTAGAGATTGCTTCTTCTATATAAGCAGTCCACAACTCATAGCTTTTGAGGAATTCTTCTAGTAGATTCAACTACATATTATCTAGTTGTCACTCTATGTCACATATTATTGGAAGGCTACTTCCAACTAGCATTCACTCAAGAGACTACATCATGACATACACACAAGAGACCATCAAGACAGATGTATTGGGGGGAACATTCTACCATCTTGTATTCATGCTCGATAGGTATTTATACAATGATATGGATGGTTGGAGTGGTTTCACCCGCTTCAACTAATCACCCATTTAGGTTCATTTATCCATTATACACATAAATTTATCTAGTTTAGGTTAAGTTACAACCATAGGTATGATGACATTTATGAGGCCTAAGAGGCCCCCTCAACATCTCCCACACACTCAATTCCTTGCTCATCCCAAGAAAGTGTGCATCAACGTCTTGGATCTCTACTCCTGCAGAAGTATCCTTGTTGTGCATCGACCATGCATATCGGTCTGCATAGGTAAATCAGTGACAACAGGTGCCAGTTGTATAGGAAGATACACATATACAAGGTTTATTGTGACTAGTTTTCAATGGATTTTATGACTGCATATCACATGTCCTAACTCCTCGATCTTTGTATGATCGAATATGTCAATCCCTTGTAGGGTGCCACCGGTTGACATACTCACTTGCAAGTTATTCCTCCCAGGAGTCGTCGAGGCACTCTCTAGGGTTGCCCCAGCAATCTGTTGTGCTTGGGGGTTCTTTTTATGGAATCAATGAGGGTTTGTTGCATTAGCCAATTCTACCATTCCTCTTCTTTCTTTGTCACGATCCAGGGAACTATTATGCAATTCTTCTACTAAGGGGCTCAATCAATCAAGTCATTCTTATGTCATCATCTTTTCATTAAACTCTTTATGTGTTGTCTAATGTCTTTTTCTTGAATGTCTTCAACTGCTGCAAAATGCACATCATCATTGCTCATTCTTTCAATGCTTTAATGCTCATCAAATTGGCTTCTCTGCTGCAAAAATTTCCTCTGTCAATTCTCAATGTTTCAATGGAAAGCTCAATGTTTGTATGCTCATTTGAACCTCTACTTTGTTGTTGATTATGTTTATGTGTCTTCCTTCATTCTTTGGCAATGTGTGGGGTCTATGTTTTTACATTACATGAAGGACAATCTTTGAAACAACTAAGACTCTGCTCATGCAACTGGACCTTTACAGACTTGAAATGTTGTCAACTGATTATTGACTGACATCAGCAAGAAACTGTTCTCATCGGTGAGGGACCGACTTATATTACAATGATGGAGAGGATCAGCTACCTTAAAAGACTCACGTTTAACCCTCTCCGTTCAATTGACTCAATTAACTCAATTGAGCAAGTGACTCAAACTTAAGTGCAAATGTGAATTAAGTAAAAAACACAACTCGAGACTCTAGACTATGTCCTCACATACTCCATATAATTTTTAATAACTCCATAAAAAAACTTCATAATTACCCTTTTACATGATTGAATTACAAGATGTTAGTGCAAAATTTATCAAATAAACCATAGTCTATGTGTTATCTTAAGGTAAAGGTTCAACACATTACCATCATATTTTGTCTCATAATCACATCCAAAATCTTAAATATCCTCATCCTAGTCATGCATCTTGTGTTACTTTAGAAATTCCATAGATCTTTACAACTGCCATCTTGATCCTCACAACTATACCCTTTAAGGTACGTTTGTAGTCTCCGTCAATATTTTAGTAATAAATAGTGAATCTTCTTTTTAAGTTCTCATCCATCAACGGTCAAGTAAGAATGTCAATCAACCCTTATTTTGAATATGGCCACATCGACCATCAGTCGGTCGGTCAAATTTCCATGGACACACCAGCAATATGTTGATCAAGTTAACACTAAGTCGGTCGACTCTCTCTCGACATCAACTACACCTGTAATTAGATCGCCCATCCGAAAGGAAAAAACCTGTCATGCAACAGCTACAAACAAAAGTTAAATCGATTTACTCAAGGTTCCAATCCAGAATATCACCAAAATATATCAACAATTATGTTTCTCTTCAGTGTCTAGGGCAAAATCGCAGAAAATAACATTTTTATAAAAAATCTTGCAGCCTCGTGCCTTCTCTGGGCAGACTCATATTGTTTGCATTTCATATGAATCATTTTAATGATTTTTCCAGAAATCTTCGACTTTCCCTTGATTCTGCAACATGGTCTAATCGGTGCTTTTTCTAGTCGCCCTGGCATGAATTCTTTTTTTGGCGATACGGTCGAACTCAAATCTTGGTCAGTCCACTGATACTCCAGGTCGACTTGGTGTGGGTTATGTCGGACCGCTATTCTTTAAACTGCATCGACTTCACAAACTATTCGCTCTTCTTCATTTGTGTTGTATGCCTCTTACTCTTTGCATCCGGTGGAGGAACTCCGGACGCTGCATGTCGTTCAGAAATTGTAGGTAGAGTTTGTATGTTGTATACAGCTTGAGTGGGTTTAATGGTTAAGAACATGTGTTTCCTTTTAAAAGGTCACAAGTTCAAATCCAGAGGGGGTAGGGTATGTATACCTCCATAGATTTTACCAGTCAAACCGCTCGGTTCAATCTTGATCGGAAGTCGACCAAGGCTCGACTCCGACCATGAACTTCAACTAAAACCTTGATCTCGACATGAACTTGGCGCTAGATTTTGACCAAGAACTTTGTTGGAATAAATCAAAATTAGATTTTACATTTAGAAGGTTGTTTTGTTTTGTACTCTCTTAAATTAGTAAGAGGATTAGTTTAGATCCATAGTTGTAGGGATTGTTTGAGGATTTCATGGATCTGTTCAAGTTTATAAATGTAATGGGTTTTCTGATTAATCGAATGAATGAGTGTAAGTTCTATCTCACTTCTGAAGAATTGTTTGTTTTGGTATCAGAGCTCAGGGGGAGTTGTTCGTTGGTCTGCATTGTGGAGACCGTTGTGAAGGACGTCATGGTAAGGACCTTTGCGCTGTGAAGCAAGCCCGAGGTGAGAGTGTACTTGTTGAGAGAGCCGTGAGTTGTCTGATTGTTGAGACAGTCGTGAGCTATCCGCGCCGTGATCTATCCGTTGGTTTGTGTTGTGAAGGAGTCACCCGGAAGAGGTCATGAGTCGTTGTCTTGTTGGAGACTGTTGTATTTGAACTATGAGATCCGGTCTCGACAGAGAAGAAGAAAAAAGAGTAGCATGTGCAATTGAGTCGATGCCTCGATCGAATCGTTTGCCATCGCACTACTGTGGAAAACGCTTGTGTGAATGATTTGTTGCTGAGTGCAGCCGTCTGTGCAATCGAGGAAGGAAGCTGCCATTTGCCTATTCTGGAATATATGCCGGAGTGAGATCGCAGATATGTCAAATTCACTTGTAGAAAACTATCTGAATGAAGCATCTAAGCTTGATGGTGATAATTACATTGACTGGAAATTTAAGATATTGACAATTTTTGAAGCATGGAATGTATGGACTGTTGTAAATGGAGATGAAGCCAAACCAAAGGCCAAAGTTTTGTTGCGGATGTTTGTCAAGGAAAACATAATTCCACACATCAGAGACTGTAAAACTTCCAAGGAGACCTAGGACATATTGAAAGGTTTGTATGAAACTACAAACTCAAATAGGATTATGTTTTTAAAGACTAAGTTACTGTCCATAAAAATGGAAGCAAATGAGAATATTGTCACCTATGTTTCCAAAATTAAAGATCTATGTGATCAGTTAAGTGCAATTGGTGAAAAAGTTTCAAATTCTCACATGGTAACTATTACATTAAAAGGTTTAGATTATCATGTCTTTATTTCGAGTCTAGGAGGTAGAGCACATCCACCTACATTTTCTGAGTTAACAGGGATTCTTCTACCAGAAGAAGAAAGAATGAAGGTGTTTGAGATGGATTCTCATACTTCAGAATTGGCGTTAGTAGCCAAAGGGAAACAACCATACAGGGGCAAGCTATGGGACAAAAACAAAGCAGGCAAGTTTCAACCAAGGAATAAAGGTATGACTCAAACAAAGTTTGATGTACATGATAAGAAAAATGATGATTGTTTTTATTGTGGGAAACCTGGTCATCATGCTAAAGATTGTTACAAAAGGAAAGCTAATGAATCCAAACAGAAATTCGGAAAACATAAGGGAAATTATGTGAAAAGTGACACCTCTATCAATGATGGTTTTAGGAATCTAAAGTTATTTATTTCTGAAGTTGAATTGTCTGCAGAAACTGATGATGAAAGTGCATGGTTCATAGACTCAGGAGCCTCAACTCATATGTCTTGTAACAAAGAGTGGTTTGATGAATATCATGAGAGCACAGATGAAACACACATATATTTAGGAGATAACAGATCTCGTAAGATTTAGGGTTATGGAGTAATATGTGTGAATTTACCTAATGGACAAATGAAACAGATTCACAATGTGTTGTATGTTCCAGGCATCAAAAAGAATTTGATATCTGTTTCCACAATAACTTATCAAAATTTGAATGTAGAATTTATGCAGTCTCAATGTTTTGTGAAGGATATTCATAATCATTATAAAGTCATAGCCACACGAACAAGAATTGGAGGGTTGTATAAGCTTGATGTAACAAGGGGCAATCATCAAGCATTGACATCTAAAACAATATCAACAGAAAAAGTGTGGCATCGCAGGTATGGACATCTTAATTTAAATGACTTAGTGCTACTTCAGAAGAAATTGATGGATGAAGGGCTTCCTATTTTGAAAAATGAGCATATAGAATGTGAAGCTTGTGCACTAGGTAAGCAGCATAGGGAAGAATTTCCAGTACATAAAGAGAAGAAACAGAGAGAGATAATTGAATTAATACATATTGATGTCCGTGGTCCCATGCAAACAATGTCAATTGGTGGTGCGAGGTATTTTCTTATATTTGTTGATGACAGATCGAGATTTACTTGGGTTTATTTTATAAGGAAAAAGAGTGATGTATTTGAATATTTTAAAGAATTTAAAACTATGGTGGAAAAGAAGACATGCAAATGCATTAAGATTCTCAGATCTTATCAAGGTGGAGAATATACCTCAGGAGTTTTTGATAGCTACTGCAAGAACAATGGGATCATTCAACAATTCATAGTGCCTTATACACCACAGCAAAATGGTGTAGTTGAAAGGAAGAACAGGACATTAGTGGAATGTGCTCACAGCATGTTGAAAGGTAAAAACATTTCTAATGGTTTTTGGGCAGAAGCCATTAATACTGCTATTTATTTAAAAAATAGAAGTCCAAAAAATATTCTAGATCTGAAAAACGCCTTTTGAAGTCCTTTATGGCTATAAACCTGAA
>ML805372.1:108644-129070 GCA_009831015.1 Picea engelmannii | reverse complement strand
CTTATCTTAGAATTTTTAATGAGATGATGAGTGAGATTCTTCAGCAATTTCAACAACAATTCAACTTCACAGAATTTCTTCTCGAGCAACATCCTTTATTCTTTTATCGATGAGCATAGTCTTCGTTTGCAGGTTCTTGATTCATCATTTGTTTAAAATTTTATGCAGGTTGATTAGTATCCAGATTAGTATCCCAGCAGAATCCGCTTGCATCCAAAAGTAATCAAGGTGAACAACATCCACGAACTTCAGCATCCACGAGCTATTTCCAGGTCTTTTTCCTCTTCATCTTTTCCACCAGCAGCAATCAATGTCTTCTTATCTCTCCATGATCAGGTTCGGACCACCCCATCCACTACTGTTGTCACCCAACCGAATGGCCAGATGTTGGAAGGATACCAGCATTCACCCAAGAGACTACATCGTGACATGCACACAAGAGACCATCAACACAGATGTAATGGGGAGAACCTTCTACCATATTGTATTCATGCTTGATAGGTATTTATACAATGATATGGATGGTTGAAGCAGTTGCACTGCTCTAACTAATCACCCATTTAGGTCCATTTATCCATTATACACATATATTTATCTACTTTAGGTTATTTTACATTCATAGATATGATGACATTTATGGGGCCTAAGAGGTTCCCTCAACACATACCTTTTGAGTTACTTTTCTCTTTATCTCATTTTCAATCTTTGACATAAGTAGTTAACTTAATTGGTTTGATCAAGTATCTATTTAAGACATCTTCGTTTACCTCCTTGATCTAGTTGAATGCTTCTTTGTTGGCATCTATGTCTTCTACCACCTCTTTGAGCCTTAATTCACTCAAACCGGCCTCATGTAAATTGTCCATGATTTCCATTCTAAAGTCTTCTGACATCTCATTTGTAAAGTTCCAGATTCTAAAACATGCTTTGGTGGCCAGTTCCAAAGCTTCTCAGACCTCATCAAATATTGCTCTGAAGGATTCAAACAATATCTGGTCTTTTATTTTCTACTTCACACTATACCTAGACATAGTTTCAGGTGTCTTAGTATGCAATTCCTTCCGATCCACCACCTTGTTGAATGCACATTGAGCCTTTTTGTATTGGCTCCTCTGTTCATTTATATGTTCCTGCAATGTGATCAAGTCATCATGATGTCTCTATATATCATTCAATGTACGAAAGAACTGTGTTTGTGTTTTTCTTAGGTCTTCATTGACCCCAACAACTTCTTATGTACAACCTTTAAAGAGAGTGCCCCCTGGTTGTTTTCCTTCCTTGCATTCTCCATTTTCTGCAACTTTTTTCCAGGCTCTAAGATCTTATGCTTTTGTTGTTCAAAGAGATTAACCTGCTCCCGATGCTCTTCCTTGAGGTTTGCTATTTGTTGTGCATGCATATTTTTTAGATTATTCACCTCAATACTATGCAAATACTCATTTTCCTTCATTTGTTGCACAAAACTTGCCTCCATCTGGTCCTTTTGTTGTTTTAGATGCTCTTCTAGCAAAGATACTTGGATTTTGCAGCTATCTAGAGCAGCACCCAGCTCACTAATTGTGATGGAATTATCCCCTGCAAAAGGCACATGTAGGAATGAGGTTGTTTCCTCTGCATTCTCCTTAGGATCACCTCCTAGAGGCCATGAGATGAATATTCCTCTAGGTTCTGTACTTGGGACCTCTTCAATCCTTTGTCTTTTGCCTGATCTGGTGATTATTTTTCTTTTAGATTTGCTAAAGAAAAAGTCCACTAAAGCAAATATGGTATCTTCAAAAACAACCACATATGAAGTGGTATAGTTGAAACTGGTTGGCATAGTATTTAGTGGGGTGTCATGGTAGATAGGAGTGTCCGACAAAGAGACTTTATGTGATGATCTTGGAGTGGTATCCTTTTGCTCATTTTCCTATAATTTCCTTGCTTCGGCCAATTCTTCTTTCCTTTTCTTGGCTTCTTCTTCTCTCCTCTTCTCTTCTTCCTATGTTGCTATCTTTGCTAATTATTCTTCTTTTCTCTTTGCTTCTTCTTCCTCTTGTTTCTTCCTTGTTTCATATCTTTCGTTTGCTTCCAAGGACTTTTTCGATTGTTTTTCCTTTTTGGTAATCTAGGATTTCTTTCTCTCTTCTTCTTGAGTTATATCCCAGGCTATCAATTGTTCCCATTGCTACTTTATTTCTTTTCCTTTCTCTTCCTCGACCAAGTGTAATTTATTCCTCTTTGTTTCATCCTTAATTCTAGTTAAAACCTCTTCAAAGGATAGAGATCCTTGAAAAATTTCTTCCTAAGGATCAGTTTGAGGTTGGGTTGGGTGTACTAACCCTATCGACTTGAGGTGACTTTCGACTACTCACTTTGGGTCATGTTGTTTGGCCTTTCCTATGTGTAAAATCAAGTCCTTTAGAGATTATGCTTCTTTCTTAGCATGTGGGACATTCAATAATGTTTGTGTCCCCACTGTTATGGGAAATCTAGGCCATAACCTTTTTGAATTGGAATCTTGGAATGCAATGATTCTAGCCTCCACCATCTGGTAAGCAATCTCCATTTCAACTAATTTATCAGGTATATACTTAGGGAGAAGGTGTGGGGAAGCAACCATAGATTATGACATATGTATAATATTTTCCCATATACCAATCACCTATATCTTTAATGACTTGAACGGATTTTGCGGATAACCTTAGAGGGTTTTGGTCATATATCATAGCATATAGGGGTGCCAGAAAATGATCACAAATATTGGAAAAAAAAATGCCTCTTATAGTTGTTCTCCCACAATTGCAAATAATAAACATGTATAGGGAATGAAGTGGGGTTCCAATACCAACCCATTCCAAGAAAACAATTTGAATCACATAAAACGTCTAGTGAATAAGCAGAAATAAAGAAACTTGATTGTTTTGACCCTGTTACTCATTTTTTTGTCTCGAAGATGTTGATGGACAATAGTTGTGCCCAACTGAACACATGCCCCTTCTCGGACATAAAATATGTTATCGGAGTCCAATCCAACTTGAAATGGGTGCACTTCTCTTCTCTATACAATTTGCTTATCATGGAGGCAAGCAATTGGTAGAGTTTCTTTATTTGTTGTATCAAATATAGTCTGCAGTCTTTCTAAGCGAATGGCACACCTTCCTCCCACCAATATTTAATTGCTTTAGACATAACTGGGTGTTCTTCTTTGAATGCCTCCAATAAATCTTGTTATCCCCATTTTGTGGATAAATAAGGAGATTATGTCTCGAGGCCCTCAGGTTGAAGATATGGAGTGCCAAGAGACTACATCACTAGCAATGTCCATTTGCACAGATGGAGACCCTTCTCACCACCACACAGGTTAGGAATTTCAGGATGGCATCCACCACATCTGTTGGCTTCCGGAAGGCAATAGACCTCGCTTCATGAGGTACAATTCAGGTATTATGGTGAGTGTCATTTCAATATTTGAGGCATTTGAGTATGTTGTATCTTAGACTGCTTTAAATTTCATGACATATGGTTGGACATGATGCCTTTTACCCTGTTTCACGTTGGTGGTTGAAATTGTGCCCTACTAAGTGGTATTTCCCCGAGATGGGTTTGCTACTGGGAACTCCCTTGAAGATCCATTGTACCATTCTCGATCATACTTACCACTTTTCATCATTAAAACCCCCCATTTCCTTATCTCTTGGGATTTTAGGGTGTATTGACCCAAGAAAGGGTTGTCCCTCATTCTATGGGAAGAAGGGGCTGAAGGCCAGGAGGGATTTTTGTTGGGTAAAAGATAAAATCCTACTTCTGAACCTTCCAGATGCTTCACCCAGGGATCACCCAAGAAAGCAATGAAATGCTTATCTGCAAGAAAAGGGGGATCCAGAAAAAATAATGATTATGAATGCTTAAAAGGTTAGTTGGAGGATAGGAGGTCTCATCATGAGCTGACCTATCATGATCATGTATATCTATTGGTATGACATTACCATCATCTGGTCACCAAGCCAGGGTAATGGCTCTCAGTTGCAGGGCTGAGAAAAAGGGGGTCTCATCACGAGCTAACCTTCTCATCTCTGCTAGGTTTTTGTGAATGACATTGTCATTATCTAGACACCACGCCAGTATAGTGGCCTTCAACTTGTTCTTAAATCATGAAAGAAACAAAAGAATGGCAAGAGAATGGGCTAGAAAAAGTGCATTGCAAACGAAGGGGCCACACACCCTCTACAAAGGCACCCATGAATGAGACACTACAACCCCTTATATGTCATGAACCCCATGCCCATGGAGTATTGATCCTTAACCACTTCATCCACTTTACATGGCTTAGAAAGGGGATCACATGGGAAACACTCCTTGACCTAGGAAAGGTCTACCGAATAGGACACCTTCTCAACCCTCCCATATCCAAACTTGAAAAGTCGCATAATGTCTTTGAGCATTTACTTATTTGATAGGGTAATCTTTGATGCACATGCTTAGGTGTCTCATTTATTGATTTGATTTACTCATCATGATATTTTGACTTGAGATCCTTGGAGGCGTGTTTATTTGTCTTTGTAGGACCTAGTTGGTGGACAATTTTGGAGGAACAAACCTAGCTTGGGCTTCCATGGGGCTTGAATCCCACAAGTTATATGCTAAGGACCCGCGTGCTAGATGAGAGAGATGAAACTTTGGAGGCCTAGAAGACATTGTGGATGACATAACCTAGCCCTCACATGCCAAACGTTTTCCTAGGAGAGGCAAAATGTCACATTTTGAGGTATGACGTCATCTAGGAGGGCTATGGTTTGGTGGTGACGTTGTTATGCATTGGCACAAAGACGTTTTGAGGAGAATGAGGATTTTACCATGAAGAAAGTGACTTGGATGATTGACATGTGGCTCTGGGAAGCCTATCCACACTTCTCCAACACCAACAACTTGATCCTAGTGTCAAAATGTCCCGTAAAGGGGTGATGTCACCTTAAGTTAGGATTTCTTTTTGTGTAAAAGTAAATTTTAAGTGAATTGTTTAATATTGTTTGTGTAAAGGAGAAAGATTAATTTTGTTGACCCTAGTCTTGTGGTTTACCCTAAAATTATGTGGACAAACTATTTTGGAGACATTTTGTATAAATAGAGATCATAAGATCTCATTTTAAAAGACAACTCTCCCATTTGGAGAAGTATTGGACTGAAATTTCCGCTCTCTTTGGCTAGTTATCTCTCGTGTGCTCTTGTTTATGGTTATATCTTGGATTATTGGTTGATGGAAGTGATGCGCTAGCCTTGGAAGGATTTTCTCTAGCTTTTATGGTGGTTTGTCTTAGATTTTTCCTTGAATTGGTAAGATTTTCTACATTGTGCTATCATTTGTTGCTCAAGTCAAGGTTAATTTTCTAGAGCTAGGTGGGAAGTATAAGGGCATACACCCCCACCATAGTCTCCATCATTTTATGCTATATGTTATTGGTTTAACAAGGGTTTGCTAAGAGAAGTATAAGGGCATACACCCTCTTAGCTTAAACCCTAGCTAGAGATACTTGCCTTGGGGAGTAAGAGGATTTACACCCTAAGGAGGTAGTACCTCTATCTATTTCTTTTCTTGACTCCGTTGACCCATTTTTCAAGTCACTAGTCATTTACTTGCTGCATTGGAGAAATAAATTGATGCCTTGGTAAACGTGAAATTTTCAAGTTTTAAGTTTGTCTCTTTGGTAAAGTGTTCTTTGAGCCTTTGGCTCCCTTGCCTCATTGAGGCTTCCCCTTTCAACCATTATTTCTTTTTGTTGTTACAAAAATAACTTGCAGCCATTAGAGTTGTAGAAAACTAACCCTCTAACCCCTAATAACTCCTAAACTAACCCTAGGATTTAGCTATAATTTTGCCCTAACTCTCTACTAACCCTAGGATTTAGCTATAATTTTGCCCTAACTCTCTACTAACCCTAGCGCACTTATCTAGCTAATTGGAAGTGGTTTTAAGTGGCTGATTTTTATTCTTTCAAGCTTGGTTTGTTGCATCCATGAGGATGATAACATCATTGCAGCAACCTTTTATTTCAGCCTTGTTTTTTGTGCTAAAGTTATTGCTTAATCATTGGTGAGTTGAGCTAGCTTTCACTAGATTTATCTATTGGTTATTTATCATATACTTAGAATGTATATTGTAGCCTTTGTTATCTTTATTGAGATGATATATATCATTTACTTTTGTTGAAAACTAGGGGCAACGAGCTTAACTTGCTTGTCCAACTAATATATTGCAAGGATCCTTGGTTTTCTTTGTGTCTCGGGCAGGTATTCACACTTGGCAGGTTACTCAAACTCATTTGGAAACCCTTGAATCTTCTCAAGACTCTTTCCCAATATCTTCATACCATTTAGAATTGACCTCTAGGGACATCCATTCATACTTATCATTTTCCATCTCATTTCCCCCTAGGGTCACCAGGATTCCCCCCTTGAGGTGACTACCTCACCTCTAAAGTGACAGGGACACCTGCCTAAGGTGATAGTGGGTAGGTTCCCTCTTAGTTGTCGCCAATTGGTGGTTGGTTCAGGATTTTCCCAACCTACAACTTGTGCGATAACAAGTCTTTGTTCAGAGGTGAAATTGATTTAAGCAACTAGTATCGTATGTGGATGTCCTCTTGTTTTAAAGAGACTATGGGTGCCTTAAGCTCATTCACTATCGTAGTTTTCCATGCATCCAAGTGTGAAAACAAAACATCTATTTGCATAACTGTAAGGCATAATGGTGGGTCTGGATGTTATAACATATAACCCACTCACTCTGATGTTTCGATATACGCCCAAGTCATCATCTTCTAGTGGAAAATATTCATTAAAGAACTTTTCATATATGTCATTCTAGGTTAGGAAGCTACCCAAACCATTGTGATGTCTAGTATCCATTAATAGTAGGCTTTATGGACCTTTTCCCTGAATAGTAGGATTCTTTGTGGTTTCTCTTCCTCTTCTCCCCAAAGTATTCAACATGTTTTCCCTAGACATCTTGTCGAATTTTGAATAGTATAATTATATACAAATTTACATATCACGAGGAATGAAGCTATCTATTTAGTCAAAATATTACCTATGTATTGGGTTGTTCAATTCTGAAAACTTCAATTAATAGTGAGAATACTCTTCGCAATGCTCTTTTGCAATGAAAAAACAAGCTTTACTATTTTCAAATTAGGTTTTCTTTTTCACTTAAAACTTACCCTATACTTTTGCATTCAATGTGTGTATGTTCTAGCCTATAGCAGGAAAGTAAACGTGTAGAACCATTAATTTTCTTCGGAGAAAGCTACTCGGAGGGATGCATTTGAAGATAAGAGTTTTCAGAAAAGGTCTATTATATGAGAGGTTTTACTTCGAGATGGATTTTTCCAAAATTATTTTGGGATAAGGTGTCTTTAGGGAAAACCACATCGGGACACTCCACTCAAAAAGGAAGGTTCTTCAAGAAAGTTTGTGTTCAGAAAGACTCACTTAGGAAATGCTCTTTGAAAAGGTCAAGCATGGATGGTTGTCGACCGATCCGATGGAGATTCCCCAAATGAATATTTGAGGCCTTGGTAACAGTGCTTAAAAGGTTTCGTTAAGTGTGGGGAAGGATAATATTGTTAATTAACCTATTTGACCTATGAATGGAGAGCTCATATGAATATATTGAGATAAATTAGGCTTACAGGTAGGTTTAAGTTAGGCACCTTATGTTAAAACCCCTTGACTATGCTTTCATATAAACACTCCTTCTAAAGAGGGCCAAACGAGAAGACTCTATAGCTTTATATACTCTAGGAATAAAATACTTATGAGGCACACGTGATTGGTTATTGGTAAGAGATGTTTGGGTTAGAACGCTTAAGATACAACCTTTGATTTTTCGATGAAGTGAAAGCTCGATAGATCGTTGGTCTTCGGTTTTCAGAAACGCATCAAAATCGTGTCAAAATAAACCCTCGATAACAAGTATCTGATATAGAATATCTGATAGGCTATTTGGTCTTCAGGTTTCAATGAATTATTTATTACAATGGCGCTCATCTTCTCGATGAAGAAAGGTCGATATAGATAACCTGATAGGTTATCAAGTTGATGCACAAGCAAATGATCGACCGATTAGAAAGTGATATTCAAAGGAAGCTCAAAAACTGTATTAGTTTTAAAAGAGGAACTAGGAGGTTTTTGTAAATTGCAAATTCAAGCAACACAACACCAAGTAGCATAGATTTCATATGGTCATTGTTCTTACCCTGTAAATACCACAAATTATTTTGAAATGATAATTTACCCATGCTTTTTCTTCCTTACATATAAAACTTAGTATGGGGTCCTCTTCAATTTCCCTAGGACAGAAAAAATCAATGGGAGGTTGTTGTAGGCATTGTTTCCACCTTTATACACACCTGGGTAACGTGGAAGAAATCTTCAATCCATTTAGTGTGTCCTTGGGGAAAAGTTAGAGTTAAGGTGTTGTCAACTAATCCTCAACTCCTCCATCTAGGCCAACTCCTAGCGAAGCCAAGGAGGGTAGTCCCTAAAGAAAATAATCTAAGGCTTAAGACTAGATCTAAGCAATTAGTATTCTAGGAGTTTATTATAAAAGAGAAAACGTAAAGTAAATCTACTCTAATAGCATAAATCAGTCAACAACTACAATATACAGAAAGAAATACTTGCATAAAATGATACTTGAGATAACAGATGCAAGTATACGGAAATACTTCAAGATAAATAACTGGAAAGTAAAGTACTTGCAGCAAATGGCTTTGTAAAAGTGTAAATGAGACCAGTGCCTTAAAGGTATCGTGGGCAGTTGTAGATCGCGTATTTTATTAGATTGTCTTTATTGATAGTAGGTTAATGAGATAAATTTTACTTGCAAGAAAATAAAATGCTTGAAAGCTAATCTATATTTGGCCTCTAGAAAGGTTATCCCTTTAGCTCAAAGATTTGTTGAGAACTTGACAAAACCCAATGGTTTCACCAACAAGCCCACTAGAGGTGTTGGAGGTCCAACACTAATGGGAACAATCCCAAGGTATTCAGTGAAACTTCGCACACTCCCCCCAGGCGATTCTTAAAGCCAAGCAATAGTCATCTTTTGAGATTTTCCTATTAATACTACTCCACACTGACCAGCCCAACGTGCATGAACTTACTCCCAGAAGATTGAGACAAGCTCGCAACTGGAAGGGTTAGGAACAACACTAGGAGTTGAGAGAAAATGTTTATTTTAAACAAGAAAGTAAAAATTGTTGAAAGGAAATGCTTTCTAATTACTAAGTCTTCACTGACCAGCTTCTTGGGAGGAGCTGAGGAGACGGTTTATTTCCAACTTTGAAATTGCATAAATAAAATCTAAACTAGCAATTAGTGTTCTACTTTGCAAAAAGGGAAACTAAACTAGATTGTGATTTATTTTAACCTTATTCTTTATGTGAGATTGTTTGAATTTTAAAGCAAGAGGAAGAACTGAAATGAAAAATTTGCTCCAAAACACGACACCAACCCCCCTTAGGGGGGAAAACAAAGTTAGGCCTCCCTTGGCTCACTTATTTTATTAACTCGGTTATAATGGTCTCTTGAAGAGACTTTGGATCTCTTTAAATGAGATAAGGAACCTTATAAAATGGATCAAAAATGAAAAAATAGATTGTTACAATATTTTCCAAAAATATAAGGTAGTTTTGGGGGTCTTGGAAGCTTCAAATCTTCAAGATTTGGACAGCATATCCCTTTGTTCTTTCACAAACCTGCACAAAACAGCAATCAAACCAAGATATAATATGCCCAAAAACACTTTAAAAGTGTCTTCGGGTGTTGGTAATAAAATCCCAAACTTTTCCTAAGTAAAATTTATTGAAAAATTACAAAAGGAACTAAGGAATCAAGCTAGAAAGCTTGCTTCCTTAGGATCTTTTTTTGTTGTTTTAAGGCAGAAAATTTCAAGCACTAAATTTCGAAATATCTAAATGAAGCACCTAGAAAAAGAGACTATTTTTATCCTTTATGAATTTATAAGAGAAATTTGACAAAACTAGCTCTTTTCCTACTCTAGATCTTATGTTTTTGAATGAAAACTTTTAGATGCAAAATAGATCTAGCTTTTACTATATATGAAAAATTGAAACTAAATATCTTTAAGCTTTAAATCAGATTAAAATGATTGGCATATAAGATCTTAAGGTAACCTAAGAAATGATAATGTATTGAGAAAGAGAAAAAAAAAAAAAAGGAAGATCTTCAAAGCCTTGGAACTTTGGGCAATTTGGGGTCTTCTTGATGGATCAAAGAGGGTATTTTTGTCTTTCTTGAAAGCTTGAAGGATACGAGAGTGCAACAATCCCTATCCTCCTCTTTAAGTTACGAGATCCTGCACACTTAGATATTTCTTGCCAAAGAAATATTAGTAGAATAGTGTTACTTGCATAAAAAAAATCTTAAGAGAGCATAAACATTAGTCGAATTGGATATGCAACATAAAATATTCATATAAAAGAAACAACAAGATTATAAAGCAACCTAGCTCTTCTAAACCTACCCTTACCCTTTTTGGAGACAGCTCCACTTGAAGGCTACAATCCAACAATTAAGCAAGAAAAACAAAGCACATTGCCTCACAAATTGGCACACCATTGACAAATGAAATCCACACATGAAACTTGATCACCAAAAATAGCCTCCAAAGCCTTTTATTCCAAAAATATTGATAGTAAAAATGATATTACAATAACAATCCTTCCAATAGCTCTAACTAGCTCAACAATGAGAGAATGCTTTGTTAAATAAAGAGAGGGGCACACTTCCCAAGGAGGGAGGGTGCACCACTTGGAGGGGAAACCTTTGCCAAGTGTGAGAGATGGAGGTGACACCTCTCTCCACACTGTATAATTTTAAAACATGGGGAAGCAAGTGTGTAAGAGGGGTTCCACCTCTCAAGAGGTAGACAACCTCCTCTTGGAGTGTGCCACCTCTCTCTAAGGGCGGCACACCTTCTCTTGGAGATCTCACCAAACTAAATATTGTCACCCTTTGACTCATCATCCACTTATGACTTAGCTCAAAGATGCTTTCCCTTCTCTGCCACATAGCCTATTAGGATTTATTTCACTCAAAACATGTTTAAACATGTTTCTGACACTTTGCTAAAATTTAGCAATCCTGATTTTTTATGTCTTTTTTAGGTTTTGTGAGTAAAATTGACTTTTTAGTGATTAAAATCATTAATTTCACTCACAAAAGTGGGTGCTCTAGGTTCAAAAATGAGCACCCCCAAGGCATATGAAGCCTCTTAATACCACTTTTTTAATACAACTTCAAATTACAATTAAAAAATTTGTTTTACAGGAAATTTTTTATTAACAGAAAAAATTAAAAAATACTAAGGGGGACTTAACACATTTCCATAAAAATCTAGGAGTATGTTTAGCATGGTAATATACATTAGACACTAGTCTTATAGGACCATGCTAATTCCTAACCATGAGTATATACTCTAGCTTTGGAGAAATTGAGTGAAAAAACTCGGAAATTATAAATTGCTTAGACAATAGAATATAATTAACAAGTAAAAAAAACACTCTATAGTAACAAATCATGTCTAAGTATTAGGTGGCTAAAACTTTTACAAAGTTCATCATGCAACATCTCTTATTACAACTCCCATCAGGGTATGGAAATGTGGAAAAATTTGGTCACAAAACCTAACTGAACTTCTGAACTCTGAATACTGAGCATTTGATTGCTCAAAACTTTGGCAGCTCAACTGCAAGTCCAGCTAGTGCAACTCAGTGGATAGCATTGGCTCCATATGGGGATGTGTGCTTGATATTTTATTTGAAAGACATCGTACGAGAATCCAGAATCACATGACCTGCATCATCGACACCTCATTAGTAACATGTCCATATAACATCCAATAATAAACATAAGTTGCAAGAATAATATACATGTATATATACAAAAAGCAGAAAATAAACTATGTACAAGAAATGAAAAAGTAAAGTACAAAGGAGAAGGTTTTAGAGAATATGATACAAAAGATTCCCCCATGGACATCAGATGACTTCGTTGAAAAATAGCTTGAGGAGTTGACCATTTACTGGAACCGTCAACTTCTCACCATCCAAACTGTTAAGGACAAAAGAGTTCTTGTCAGCTACATCCTGAATAATATATGGCCCTACCCATAAACTGTCAAACTTGTCATTACTTCCTGACTTCTGCTTCCATTTGTCCCATAGAAGGACTGTATCACATGTTTGGAAATCTCTCTATCTTGAAGACTTATCAAAAGTCTTCTTTACCTTTTCCTGATTTTTTATACTTTGATCTAAGGTCTTCCTTCTACTTTCATCAAGTTCAATTATTTGATCAAATCTATTTTGATGAAAGTCTTCATCCAAACCATATTTTTGAACAAAATGATACACTGGAAGCTTCAGACGAACTAGCAAAGTGATATCAATCCTATAAACAAGCCCAAAGGGACTCTTTCATGTAGAACTCTTCTTTGTAATAATGTTAGCCCATAATGAAAACTTGATCTTATTGTCTCATGACCTCTTATTATCTCCAACTGTTTTCTTAAGGATAGTCATTAAGTTCTTATTGCTAGACTCAACAAAACCATTGCCTTGGGGATAGTAGTTTGAAGAGTGGGAAAATAAAATTCCATACTTGAAACAGAATGAGGACAATTTTGTTGAACTAAAGTCCTTGGCATTATCAATAGTTATCTTCGCTGGCACACCGAACCTAGTGATAATATTATCTTAAGGAAAATCCATGACCACTTTGTCGGTTGCTGGCTTGGTGGGTATATCTTCTACCCACTTTGTGAAATAATTAGTTGTTGTGATTATCCAAGTATAGTCATTACTTGAATTATTTTGAAACGGACCAATAAAGTCAAGACCCCACTGTTGAAAAGGGGCTTCTACCACTACTGGTCGTAAGGGTAAGGCTTCTAGCTTTTTCTTCCCAGTGAACAACTAACACTGCTGACAACCTCTAACCATTTTATGCACATCTGAAAAGGCCAGTAATAACCTGCTCTGAGGATTTTGTGGGCAGTAGTTTTGGTTGCAAAATGTCCACCACAAAATCTTGAATGAAAGTCAACTAAAAGTCTTTTGGACTCAAGCTCATCAACACACCTAAGTATCACCCCATCAGGGTTCCTCCACCCCAATCCATCCTATATGATACAATACTTAGTTGCTTTCAACCTCAAAGCTCTTCTTTTATGACCAATTAAATGATTTGGGCATGTGAGATTAGAAAGAAAGAAAATGATATTAGCATACCATTCGTGTTGTTCTAACTTTTGAAGTTCTGATGATAAGGTTGACCTAGATTGACTGTTTTGACAGACTAGGTCCAAAGCTTGTTTATTTCATTCTATTAGCATTTGAGCTAATCCTTGACCTTTGATTAACTTAGTGGGTTTTATCTCTAAGTCATACTCTTGTATCTTGGAAACCCACTTTCCCCTGACCCCCAAGCAATCTTTTTGTCCAGGGATATCTTTTACTATCGGGTGAGGTACATACCCCACAACTTTTGAATATCCTATGTAAACCCGAAAATGCTTAAGGGAATTAACCAAGGAATATGCTTGCTTTTCCATAGTTGTGTAATTAAACTCAAAATTTTGTAATGACTTGCTCATGAAAGCAATGGGTTGCTCTTGACACTCGTCATTCTTTTGGAGCAACATCCCTACTATAATATCTTCAAAAGCAAAGGAAAAGATCTGAAATTTTTTAGAGTAATTTGGACTAATTAGCACAGGAGATTTATCAATTAAGTCCTTAATGTTTTTAAAATCTTGTCTTCCTTCTTCTATCCACTCAAACTTGACATCCTTCTTCAAGAGTTTGAGGATAGGCTTCATGGTCTCAGCTAGGTTTTGGATGAACCTCCTAACAAAGTTGATCTGACCAAGGAAAGACTGAAGGGCTTTCTTGGTTTGGGGAAAAATGACTCTGTGTATGGCATGCACCTTTTCTGGTTCTATTTTTACCCTGTCCTTTGCAATGATATGACCCAACAACTTGCCTTCATCAACACCCAAAATTGATTTAGTCAGATTCAAGGCGATGTCATATTTCTGAAATCTTTCAAACACATGTCTAAGATTACCCACATGATCTGATATCTCTTTTGAGAAAACAGTTAAGTCATCCTGATAGATTTCAAATATTTTTCCCATTAATTCATGGAAGGAAAAATCCATGGCCCTATGAAAGGTAGCATTTGCGTTTAATAAGCTAAAGGGAATTCTTAGTTACTCAAAAGTGCCCCATGGTGTGGTGAAGGTTGTTTTATTTTGATCCTCCTTCCTCACAAACACATGATTATAACCAGAGAAACCATCCAACATGGACATTATTTTGGAACTAGTAACTCTTTGTAATAGAGTTTCCATGTTGGGTAGGGGGTAGTTATCTTTAATGCTTGCTAGATTCATATTTCTAAAGTCAATGCATAGTCTTATTCCCCCACTTTTCTTTCTAACTACTACTAAGTTATAAAACCATGAAGAATGCCTTGTTGGAGAAATGATGACAGCAGCCAACATCTTTTTTAGTTCAGCTTGGACCAATGGTGATAACTTAGGATTTATTCTCCTAAGTTTTTGTCGGAAAGGTTTTGTGTCTTCTTTTAGTGGGATAGTATGTTGAAACACATCGTCTTTATAAGCTTTGAGTTCATCATATGTTAATGCAAATGCATCCCTATAGTCATGGACAAGACTTATTAATTCCTTTTATTCCTTTTCAGAAGTACTCTTTCTGATTTTTATGAGCCTTGGGACTTCCTTTGTCCCAATGTTTATTTCAATGTAACTACCAAGCTTTATTACTTATTTTTTCCTTTTATGCATGTCATGCTTGTTAAAGATATTTTCTAAAGCAGTTATTCCTTTAGGTATTGGATCTTTTATGGGGTTATCTTCCTCAACGTAATATTTTCCTTCTTCTTTTTAGCTGACATTCAAACCGGAGAATTCTTGAACATTATGGATGAACCTTAAGATTTTCTCATCATCTTTGAAAACTTGTGAGTGATCAACATTATCTGGAACTGAAGGCCTAAAGATTATTTCCATCTTTCCTTCACCATCTAACAGATATTCTGAGGGTTGAAGGGTTGAAGCTGATACTTCCAAGTTGTATGCCAAGTTGTTATGTTCCCTAGGGATTGAAATGAGATCTATAGCATCAAACAGTTCTATAGTATCCCAGATGGAATTTATGTATCTTTTCAACCTCTCACTTTTGCATGCATACTTATTTTTTACCTGGAGAATCACCAAATATGAATCACCTTTCATATTTAAAATTGTAATCCCCATGTCTTTAGCAATTTTCAAACCAAGTAGAAGTGCCTCATACTCATCCACATTATTTGTTGCATCAAACTCTAGTCTGAAAGAAAATTTGTACGACTTCCTTGTTGGTGAAACTAGAACAATTCTTGCCCCTTTTCCTAACCTTGAATGTGCACCATCAAAGTTCATATTCCAAGCTTTATTACTTATTTTTTCATCTTTAAACTTTTCTTCAACTGGTGCTAGGAAGTTTGAACATATTGATAAATTACCCATGTCAGACATTTGACAGATGAACTCGTTCATTGGCTCCTTGGGATCCTCGATGTGATATTTTCTTTTTGTTTCTCTAAAGAGGCTAAAAATATCGGTTGATGGAGGAGGGTAGGGGATAGTTGCAAAGGTCAAATCCATGTTTAGGAAACCTCCCATGTGAGCTCCCCGTTTTCTATAAATAATCATACCCCAAGCATTTGGAACATCAATTACAAGCACATCCATTTTGAAAGCAAAATCTGGGTGGAAAGCTGGCTTGACTGGAAAATCTATGATAATCCAATGGGTTTCAATTTCCCTGGAATCCATGGCACAGACATTGTGATAAGGTCTTGTAACTTTAAGACCTAATATTTGCATGACCCCCTTAGTAATAATGTTGGATGAAGCTCCAAAATCATACATACAATTATGCAACCATTGATCATTTATTTCTAAGGACACAAAGAAGGGAGGATTTTCTTCTTTGGTTCTATCTCTGCTAGTCAAAACAACTGGAGGATCTTCAGGATGTTACTTTTCTTTCTCTATATTTCCGACAATAATTTTATCACTTGGAACATTTATTGCTTTGAGAAGCTTTTCCTTTTGTGAAGGAATTTTGAGAATATCTGACACTAGAACCAAAACTTTTGCATTTGAAATCCAATTACCTAAATCAACAGTTAGAATAGTAATTGGAGGAGTAATTACCTTAGGAAAGTTTGTTTGAGACTTTTTTGGACCATCCTTCCCTTTCTGTTGGTAGACTACTCCTATATGCCTTGCCATTTCCAAAATTTGCTCATTTGTGGTTTTTTTCCATACAACTTTGTAACATTGTCATATTCTTCCACCACCTCCTTGGCTTGCTCACTTATTTCTCGCATTTGGATCCAATAATCCATTGATAAGGGGTGAGCTTCACCAAAATTGTTGATGTGATTATAGCTTCTTGAGTTTCCCACAAAATTGCTTGTTTGAGGCACGCCTTGTTCTTTTATCTGGCAAAAGACTGGGCAGGTAGAATTTTCATGAAAGTCTTCACAAGCTCTGCAAAAGGGTGGTATTTCTTCATTTACCACATTGTTTAATTGTAATTGATTTGGTGGCCTTTGGTCTCAAGGAGGACCTTTCTTTTTCCACTTTTCATTGTTTTTTTTTTTTTTACAAGAACGGGTATGGATTTCTATTAGAGTTTGGCCAAAATGCCTTTCACCGATTACATTAGATCGGGCATAGCCCTTAAACTTTCTTCTACTAACTGATCATAGGCCTCAAAATTCGAGAATCCATAGATTTTACTCGAGACTATCGAGTCTATCTCCGTTATTTTCCCTATCTTAAATAGGCATACAAACTGGTTTAGTAAAATGCAGAAAAACATAGCAAAAATTATGGTATGGAGTCCCACTCCTCACTCCCTTCTGTCAAGAGGAAGCCTGCGGGAAGTGGAACTGCCCTGTTGACTTCCAAATCAGCCTCCTTATTATTTTCCCTCAGAACATGAAGAAAGGAAGCGGTCCGGAGAGATTTCACCAGAATTTTGATTCTTGAAATCACTCTTGCCAATCTGATATCTGCTGGAAAGGAATCCTCCACTAAGACTTTGATAATGGACTGAGAGTCTCCAATGATACTGATATCTGAAATACCATTAGCCTTTGCTTGCTTGAGACCTTGCAGAAGTGCCAAGGCCTCAGCTTGCATGCTAGTAGACTGCCCTAATCCCCAAGCGAACTTTGGCACAATTATGCCCTCTTTATTTTTTATAATTCCTCCTGCCCCAGCCAATCCGGGGTTGCCTTTCGCTGCCCCATCGAAAAACAAGGAGTATATGGATTGCCTGAGGAGCAGATTAGAAAGGTCATTCTCCTTTCCTCTGAATTTCCACTCTTTTATATTCTTGTGCTGCCTTATGTCGCCAGAGAATTGGAGATTCAACGAGGCACCCCAATCTAAATCTTGCTGGCTTAGATTCAAGTCCGGCAAATGTTCCCCCGGACTTTCTTTCCATAGACTTTTTATTTTAATGATGATGAACTGCGAGTTTAAGCTTGCATCTCTGAAAACTCTTCTATTACGCTCAAGCCAAATTTTCCAGCAAACAAATTTCGACAAGGAGAGCCATGCAGCTTTAAAATTTTCATTCTTTGGCAGCGTTTCTGGATAGATATTTCACCAATTTGCAAACAGGTCTATAATAGACATGGGTAAGATAAATTCAATTTTCCAATAGCTCAATAGGCCTTGCCAGATTTCTCTTGAAAATTTGCAGTCTAAAATGATGTGTTGGGCATTCTCCTCACTGTCACAGCATAAATGGCATCGAGAGGGACCTTGGAACCCTTTCTTCTTCAATCTGTCAGCTATTAAAATCCCTCTGTGACATAACAGCCAACAAAATGAGTCAACCTTTGGCATGGATTTGGAATTCCAGAGCCCTTTCCAAACAGCAGGATCAGGAGGGACGTGAGGACGAACTTGGAGACTGTTATATCCCTGCGCAACTGCGTACAGTCCTGGGGCGGCTCCCCAACCACGCGCATCCTTCTTTCCCACACGCAGAGGCGCCTTACCATTTAGCAGAGACAGGAGAAGATCACGAGCGTGAGTCAGCTCTGGAGGAATGGGGGGAAGTCTCCAACGCAGCCAAGTACTGCCTGCCCACTCAGAGATGTCCCAAAGATTTATGTAACCTGCGTTGTTCAGCCACAAACGAAGCGCGTGCAGAGAGCAGTGAGACGATAGGGGAGGATAAATCATGATGCAGTCATCCCATATCCTAATTTCTTTGTCATTGCCTGGAATCCAATATGCTTTGTCTCTGATCAAAGGGGCTGCTTTGTGGCAAAGTTTGATCAGATGCGAGCCTGTAGTGGGCAGAGAGGTGTCCAGGCATCTCTTCCTCTTCCCCCTGAAGTATTTCCTCCATAGAGCTCTTTGCGCCCAATCTGGGTGTGGTCCAATGATCCTCCAGAAGATCTTGGCTCCCATGGCTATGTTTTGGAGGCTAAGGTCTTTGAAGTTGAGGCCTCCTTCAATCTGAGGCTTGCAAATTTTCTCCCAACTTACCAAGCGGATTTTCCTGTCATTGTGATTGCCCCCTTTCCAGAAGAACTTACAAATGAAGGCTTCCATTTTTTTGATAATGCCTGAAGGTGCAAGAAAAACAGAGAATTGAAAGATGGGGAGGCTACTGAGAACGGATTTGATGAGGACAGTTTTGTCGGCAAGGTTTAACCAAGAGAAGCCCCAAGCTTGAATTTTGGCCTTAAATTTGTCCAACAGAGGAATCCAGTCTCTGTTGTAAGCCAGTTTACGGAAGATGGGAAGGCCCAAATAAGTAAAAGAGGACCAAGAAAGGGAGGCAGAAAAACCAAGGATTCAGGAGATGGCAAAGAGGGTGGAAGCAGAGATATTCCAGCAAAAAATTTTACATTTACCTTTGTTTAAACAGCTGCCTGTAGCTTCACTGTAGTCGTCCAAGACCTCCTTGAATCTTAAAGTAGATCTGGCAGAGGCAGCCCCTAACAAGAGGGTATCATCCGCAAACAGTGTGTGATTTACATTTTTAACCCCTCTGGCTATATTGAGCCCCAAGATCTCTTGGTCGATCAATTTCTTGTCAAGGTAGAAACTCAGGACAGAAACATGAAGGATGAAGAGAAGCGGAGAGAGGGGGAAACCCTGCCTAAGCCCTCTTGAAGCTTTAAAAAAGCCAGCTGCTCTCCCATTCACCAAGGGGGCGATCCAAGGATCGACAATACAAGCACGAATCCAATTTAGAAAGCCTATTCCAAAGCCAAATTTTTTCAAAACTTCCCAAAGAAAGCTAAGTCTGACCCGATCAAAGGCATTTGCTAAATCAAGTTTAATTACCATACCTTTCTCATTGCGAAGATGGCTTGAGTGAATCGCCTCTTGCATGAGAATGAAATTTTCAGCAAGTTGTCTCCCCTAAACAAATCTGCCTTGGTTCTCCGGGATGATGGCTGGGAGGATACCTTTCAGCCTGTTGGCAATTACCTTTGTGATTAATTTATATCCAATATTACAAAGAGAGATGGGTCGGAACCGATTAAATTTTTTAGCACCCTTTTCCTTGGGAATGAGGGCGAGAAAAGATGAGTTGGTGTTGCCCCCTATTTTCTGACAATTTTGGGATTTCAAAATCATTTTGTAGAGGTCTTTCTCCACAATCTGCCAGCAGGTTTGAAGGAATCTTGCAGTGAAGCCATCCGGGCCTGGGGCTTTGTCCGGCTCCATGTCGGAGAGAGCCTCTTTTATTTCCTGTATAGAGATCTTCGCTTCCAGCTGTTGATTCATTAAAGGAGAGATCCTAGGGGGAACCGCCTCCAAAAATTTTGAGTTTGGGTCGGTCACACCCTCTTCTCTGTACAGGTTTTGAAAATGGTTGAAAGTTGCTCTCTTTATGCTCTCAAAGTCTTTGTGTGTCGAGTTACCATCCTTGATTTCTGCAATAGAGTTGAAGCGCTTTCTGGCTTGAGCTTGTTTATGGAAGAAGGCAATATTTATGTCTCCCTCTTTAAGCCATAAACTCCTAGACTTTTGCCTCCAATGCTCTTCCTCCAAGAGGCAAGCTTTATGGAAGCATTGTTGAAGCTCAGCTTCCTTATCCAATACTTCTTTAGTGATTTCAACGTCTTCACTTTGGGCATGATGCTGGGCAAGAATGTCTTGGACCTGCCTTCTCTCTTTTGAAGGGGAGGGAAGAGATTTGGCCCAAGATTTAAGAACAGCTTTCAGTCTTCTAAGTTTTTCCTCCCAAATGAAGAAAGGTGAACCTTTCACTGGCGTTTTCCAACTGTCCAGAACCAGATTCAGA